>JAYJMB010003277.1:0-14276 GCA_036873735.1 Pouteria campechiana
CTGGAGTGAGTGCTTCCCAAGTCATTGCTCCATTCCCGTGTTTTCATTTGGCCTGGGCATTACATAAAGCTCCAGTGGATTTTGAAGTTGAAAAAGTTCATAAAATCCAAGTTTAGACGTGAAATTAACTGTTTCTTTTCTGCCCACGTGTCTTTCTGGACATGGCATTTGTCACAGATTTATTCGCCTGGTGGACCAAGGGATAAGCACCACATGTTCAAACACTTGTGGGTAAGTCATTATGAAACGAGGAATGGAAATATGGTCGGGTGCTGCGCTATGCAATCTCTATTTTCTTCTTCTTCTTTCTTTCTTTCTTTTTTTTTAAAAAAAAATAATGGAGTTTCTTTCTTTCTATTTTTTTTTTAAATCATGGATTTTGTGCGGTTGGGTCAAAATTCAACAATCACGGTTATCACTATTTATTTAATCAAGACATCAAGAATGATTTAAATCAGCAATTAGATAGATCTCGAAGTCTTAAAAAAATATTTTTTAATAATATAATGAGCTGTAATTTATCGAAATTTTCAATCAAAGTAGTGGTTGGTATGATAAAAATAAATGTGAAGAGATCAGTATGATGAATGAATTATATATGGTCACAAAATTCTCGTGTTAAAAAAATAGTAAGATTTCACCATGCAATCTTATACCATGAAACTATGAAAATGTGATTTAAAAAAATATTGATGTGATATGAAAGCAACCAATGGTTGAAAATAAAATAAATAATAAATTAGTTAAGTATTTAAAATATTGAAGTGAGAAGGGGGTACTCCGCCCCTTTTACATGCAAACGAACACAAGAATTTTACATGGGTCATGCATTTTAATTGTGTACTTGCCACAGATCATAGTTCCCAAGAACATGGAGGCTTTAATTGATGGGCATGTATCTTGGTTGTGTACCTGCTATGAGTACTCAAGAAAATGCAGATTGGAATTGATGGGCACTCATTCGAGTGTGAATTTGACTCCCTTCCATTCTTATCCATTGAGGCTTCGGTTGTGTTCAAAATTTGTTGGCGGACCACAAGAAAAACTTTTGCTGAGTCTTGTCTCTTGTGTATGTCCAAATTCTGGTGTGCACGTCTCATTGGTTGACCGAGACTAGTAACGACTGAAAATTCATTCTTGCAGCGACTTAGATTTCACAGCGAATAATAGTTATGGTTAGTTTTCAGGACTTCTCAACACGGTAGATAGAGAATTTTTTCGACTCAGAGGTGCGTGTGTGTATATATACATATATATATATAGTATAGTCAGCTATATTAAAATATTTAGTGTAATTGGTATAACCATTGTTCGATTGGGCGGGGAGAATTTAGGCCGTAGGATGACATATGCAAGCAATGGAACGAGTAAAAAAAGCCTTTTTTTCCCCATCCGAGAGTTTGAAAGGAACTCACATGGATAGAACCCCTCATCTCCCCTAGCAACCCATCTTCTCGATGCAAAGAGGCGTAAACTCATCTTTGCATCTCCCCTAACAACTCATCTTCCCGAGGCGTGAAACCATCTCTCGCATCTCCCTTAGCGACCCATCTCTTGCATCTTCCCTAGTCTCAATCCCTTCAACCGACGATGTGGAATTCCTTTTAAAGATGTTTTGGATTATTCTAAATTTTATATCTTTGTATGTGCTTCAAGTTCTGTCAAAAAGTGCTTTCTACTGAATTTGCTTAGGGGAATCAAGCACAATGAATGGACCAGAATGTGGATGACTAAAGGCAGTGGTTCCTCACTTTGAATATCAGTACCCTTCAAAATGAGGCAATAGCATGCAGATGATTTGGAAATCAATTTGACATAAAATTTTAGCCTTTCAATTGAAATTTCATAGGGGGAATAGAAACCATAAGTTGAAAAGGAATTCCTACAAATTTAATTAACATAGTGTGCTGCATGGAGGCTAGGGTACCCTTTTCGCTCAAATGCCCATATTCTTAACTTTATAATTTTCCTTGTGGGATCCACCCATTTTTTATGATTTGCTTTTCATGCTACTAATATTAAATTCTAATCAATTTTCATGGAACCTAAATCAATTTCTATCCATGCCATTCTAAAGATCCCATTTTCAATATCTATAATTCCCAACAAGCAAACTACTGAAGATAATCACTAAGCTGATCAAAATTTAGAGTAGTTGTTGTTGAGTGATCAGCCACATAGGAGATAGTTCCTAGAAGGTAAACTACCTTCCAAAGGTATTCCAGGAACTGCAAATTTAGAAGACATAAATCATTGACTTACTGCATGATGATTTGAGTTAATTTTAGAAACTTATCAAGTGCATTTGGTTGCATCAGAAATTTTGAATTTTATCATTTAAAAGCCTAATTTGGTTTAATTTATCTTAACACTAAGTGCAACCAAGCATGCCTTCTCAGATAGTTTATTGATGTGCAAAAGAATGATAAATGAACATGTTATACTGAAAGCACAGAATAAAATTCATGGGGGAGGTAAAAAAATAAAAAATAAAGAAAGAGTCAGCCCTCTAATGAATATTTTAAACCGGTTGAAATCTGTAAAATGACTAAGTTTTGAAAGTTTAAAATAGGTCACCAATAGAATATAGAGTCACTTCTTCCCAATTCCCAATATACATTAAACGGGGACATTTAGAAGTTAATAAAATGCCAAAAAAATTCACCAACATGAGTAAGAACTAAATGTGTTAATTCAGGCATTTAAACTTTGATGGTAAAACAACCAGCTGAAAATCCTCTAACAACTAGCATCAAGCCCTTATCTCCTCCTGCATCATGAGAAACCCAATTACAACACAAATGCTAGCCAACTGAATGGCTTAAGGTTCATTCATTTCAAAGCTTTGTACATCTCTCTCTATAACCAAAACCTTTTAAGGAATTGAATAAAATAGTGAAATTCACCAACCCAAATGATAAACAAAAGGAAAGGATGGTATAAGCGAGTGAGGCTAAAACCATGTTCGAATCAAAAACATGTCTTAAGAGCTTCACATGTCTGAAATTATATATGAATCAGAAGGTGTTCCTTTGGGGCTCAACAACTCAACAACTCATATATGAAGGTTTATTCAAAAAAAGTGAAATTTTTATTGGCGTCACTTTGGCGCACATTTAGCTCTTACACATGTTAGTGAAATTTTTTGGCATTTTATCAGCTTCTAAATGTCTCGGTCCAATGTATATTGGGAATTGGGAAGAAGTGACTCAGTATTCTATTAGTAACCTATTTTAAACTTTCAAAACTTAATTATTTTACAGATTTCAAGCTCAAAATATTCATTGGAGGGCTGGCTCTTTCTTTAGTTTTATTTTTTTACCTCGCCCATGAGTTTCATTATGTGTTTTCAGTGTAACATGTTCATATTTTATTCTAATGCACATCAATAAACTATCTGAGAAGGCATGCTTGGTTGCATTCAGTGTTAAGATAAATTAGACCAAAATAGGCCTCTAAATGATAAAATGCAAAATTTTTGATGCAACCAATGCACTTGATAAGTTTCTAAAATTAACTCAAATCATCATGTAGAAAATCAATGATTTACATCTTCTAAATTTACAGTTCCTGAAAAACCTTTGGAAGGTAATTTACCTTCTAGGAACTATATCCCATGTTGTTGATCACCCAGCAACAACTACTCTAAATTTCGATCAGTTCAATGATTGTCTCCAGTAGCTTGCATGTTGGGAATTATAGATATTGAAAATGGGATCTTTAGAATGGCATGGATAGAACATTAATTTAGGTTCTATGAAAATTGATTAGAATTTAATATTAGTGACATGAAAAGTAAATCATAAGAAATAAGTGGATCGTTCAAGGAAAATTATGAAGTTGAGGATATGGGCATTTAAGCGAAAAGAGCATCCTAGACTCTATGCAGCACACTAAGTTAATTAAATTTGCAGGAATTCCTTTCCAACTGATGGTTTCTATTCTCCCTATGAAATTTCAATCGAAAGGCTGAAATTTTATAGGCAACTGATTCCCAAATCATCTGCATGCTATCGTCTCATTTTGAAGGGTACTGATATTCAAAGTGAGGAACAACTACCTTTAGTCGTTTCCACATTCTAATCCATTCATCATCCTTGATTCCTCTAAGCAAATTCAATAGAAAGCACTTTTTGATAGCATCTGAAGCACGTACAAAGATACAAAATTTAGAATAATACAACACATCTTTAAAAGGAATTTTTCATTGTTGGTTGAAGGGATTGAGGTTAAGGAAGATGCGAGAGATGGTTTCACACCTCTTTGTGTCGGAAAGATGGGTCGCTAGGGGAGATGCGGGAGATGAGTTCACGCCTCTTTACATTGGGAATATGGATCTTAAGAAAGATGCTAGAGATGGGTTCAAGCCTCTCTACGTCGGGAATATGGGTCATTAGTGGAGATGCCAGACATGGATTCCATACGTGCGTGTTCCTTTCAAATTCTTAAATAGGAAAAAAATGACCTTTTTCCTCCCTCTCTTATTAGCATATATTATCCTACGCCTAAATTCTCTTCACCTAATTGAATGGTGCTTACGCCAGCTATACTGAATATTTTAATATAGTCAGCTATGTTAGATTATTTCTCATATATATATATATATATTTGTATTCGTAACTCTGTGATCTTGCGCTTTTCACCTATAATAACTTAAGGTCAAAGTTAAATTATAAGGAGGTACCTTCTGTCATGGGACAACCTGTATCAATATCAAAATTAAATAACAAAATTGCCTTTTAAGTGGCTAAATAGCATTTGGGATTTTTGAGTCCATTTCTTTTTCTTTCCCCTTAAATTCAAGTAGACTATCATCCTTAGAATCACCTTTTTATTTAAAATTTAAACCTGGTTTGATGAAAAAACTATATAAGCCTTCAAATTTAAATAATTATTCAAAAGTATACATGAATCCCTTAAAAATGTCTCTTTAATAAAAATTTCAGACCTTTAAAACAATTTCTTTTATATGAATGAGATTGTCTTAAGAGTAAAATTGTCATTGTAAAGGATGCGACATGCTTAAAAAAATAGAAAAGAATTTTTTTCATCTAATAAATTCGAAAACTATGCTAGGCTGTTTCATAATGGGGTAGCTTCTGCGCAATTTTAACAAAATCTAAAGTTATTTATGTAAAATCAAAACTTAGGATGAAAAAAAGTGGAAAATTGCAAAACCTAAGGTACCAATCAGCAAAAACCCTGACTCAAAACTCCCCCAATCACGTTAATTTCTTTTGATTGCTCTCCTGAAAAATTAGCTGGAGACATGTTCCTACCTATCCAATCTCTTAGGTTTCAGAATTGACAAAGCGAAGACATGTTGTTACCAAACAAAAGTGACCTAATAATCTTTTTAAGGCCAAGCCTTAAAAATTGAATTCCCAAGCAAATTTCCAAACTAGAGATACGTCAAGTCTGCGAAATGAATGAGAAAGAAACAAAGAGGGGTCGAAAAAAGATGCACGCAAGGATGCGCGATGCGAATTCGTTTTTTGATAATGATGTGAACGGTGGAGAGCAATCACACCTTCTCTCCTCTCTGTAGCTGATATCCCTCTAGTCCCACAAGTCTTATTGATAACACCCAATCGATTTATTTTCCGATGATAAATGGATTCTATGGCTCGGCATAAAAAAAAAAAAAAAGGAACACTGATGATTTTACGTTGGTCATAGGGATGGATGAAATGTTTAAATTTCGATTTCCAAGAAATAACAGCTGCATAAATAATCTATACTAGCCTTTACTTTAACGATAAATCTAAATAGTTATTATGAATCTCTTAAATAAATTTAACTTGAAATATTTCTTATATATAAATGAAATAATTTTTCAATTTAATTATTAAATTGAAATTTCAATATTACCTCTCCATAAAATTTTAAATCTTATGTGGATAAAAGACCAGGGCGGAACGAAATTGGAATAATTTGAGGTTAAATAAATACATTCTAAAATTCCTTTTCCTATCCGTGGGATCCAAAAATATATAATTAGATATCTGTCCCTTTTAAAATCTTCCTCAGCATAGACGATGCATTTTAATAGTCAGATAAATTGATTCGAGTAATTTTTTAATTTGATATATTTTTAAAAAACAGCCCATATGGTAATTCAGTTAAAAACATACTTCTAAATATGATAAAAGACTAGAATTGTTCCATTAAACCATAAGAAGAAGATACGCCAGAGTGCTGCGTAGTGACGTGCATCCCGTGCTCCGCTTTCGTCACTATGAGATATTTTTTCTCAGGGAGCGGCGGTCAGATCAGATCGACGGCTTGGATGGAGTAGACTCTAAGCTGTTTGTTGAAGTCCTACGGTCAACAACGGAGAGCTGGCCAGCCTGGCATTCATGTTCCTCGGTTAACACTCGAAGAAAGAAACACATTCATCTCCGGATTGGGAGTGTTCCTCACGAAATTGAACTGTTTTCTCACGGAAACTTAAAGCCGAAGTCTTTCGCTTGGACGTATTAAGAGTAGATATATAGTAATTGGCTAGAAAATGGAAACGAAAGCTAATCATAAACGCTGTTAAAAAGTCAGTAAGAGCTGATCAACTACGTAACTTTGGTTGATTGCCTAATTGATATTATTCGTTATTTTTAACATTATTCCTGCAATGATTTTAATCAAAATTATTTCTACAAAAAAATACATGAGAATTTTAAATACGGAGAGAATTTTTATGAATTTATATTCACTTTTGAATAATTTTAATTTTATATTTAAGAAATTTATTATTAAGATAACTTTCATATGCCTAATAAAATACTATACGTATAGGGTTTACGATGTATTGTACCTGTGAGGTTTATTATCTAAACATGTGAGTTGGGCTGTGGGAGTGCATCCATGTAACCCTTATTTTAATCGCAGCTCCCTTTCTTGTGTGGTTCTGAGTATGATTGTACGTGGATGATTCGTGCAAGGAGATCTTGGCGGTGTCAGAGTAAAAGGCTGGAAGCTTTTTTCAGAGGATCGAGGGAGTGGAGTGGGGTCTTTCTACTTAAAAACGCGCCAAGAATGCAAGTCGGCTTTGACTAGAAGCAGTGAAAACTGCAAACGGTTACCCAGACATTGACAACGAAACGAAGAACCGGACGAACTAATGTACGGTCCACGGCGACTAGTAACATGTCGTCTACGGGCCACTTGGCATTTATTACGGCTAGTCCTCAGCACGAATATGGATAATGACGCCCGCCCGAGCATTTTTGTCGTGGAGTAGCGAGTCTTCCGTTCTGGTTGTCGGTCATTCATCATGTATTTAGTTCTTAATTTTTTGTAATTTAAAAAAAAAAATCTCGCTCCCTTCATATTTGGTTAATATCTATTAGAAAATGTTTAACCATTGGTAGGTAAAGCTTGAATAGGCAGAAGGAGAAAGTTCACTTCGGATCTCATAAATGAATAGAGTTGGGTAGCAAATGATTTTATCATCAAGCTTGACTAATTGAAATCATGGAAGCCAACCCGGCTGATGGCAGGTTTACATGTATTTAAAAATTTAGATAATACATAATATAAATTATTTTATTTATAATATGAAAAATATTTTTTATGGTAAAACATATTTTCTGCAGTGTTTTTTTTTAACTTGTTTATATGTTTGGCCCGGATAAATTTTAATATAAATGAATTACAGTTAAAAATTTTCAGCTTCACAGTAAATTTAAAATAACCATTGAACATAAAATAACACGGAGTGGATGCTTGAAGAATGTATTCATCGAATATTTTATATCAAATCTAGAATAAAAAATGGATATTTTATGATGAAAGATTGTAATGATATATGAAAATTTACATATAAATAGAAAATAAATAATTGATTGATTAATTAATTATATCAAATTTTATATTAAATAAATTTAAATGTATAATATTGGGAGTTAAATAGGTAGTATTCCTCTTTTTTTCATCCATGGGCTCTAATTCTGCGCGGAAAAGGTGCATGCAACGCGGAAGCGGAATTTTGGAAAATGATTCCGATTCCCCTGAACTCTTTTCAAATGAACAGGGAACTGAGGTGTGTATCCATTTATCACCGATCCAGATGATGTCGATGTGAAATCCAAACCATTCATCCACGATTTTTCCTGCTAAGGCTAGATTTGATTCAATCCCCATCCATCAGAAGCAAACCAATGCATAAAATCAGACGCGTCTATGCGTTAATCTAGGGAGATCTTTACTTAGGTGTAAAAGGAATCTCCGCAGTTCCGTCGTCATCGTGACTTGACTCTGCAAATGCAGGCCTATTTCCGCTCGCAGCTCTCCCATGACGACATTGTGTCAACATTCCACGCATCGCACGTTGTTTGGTAGGATCCCATGTGAACTCAAACTGGACTTTTAGCACTGTATAAGATATTAAAACTGGGAGAGTTTTTAAAAGTATGTATTTATTTTCAAATAATTTCAATTTATTTAGAGAATGCCACGTAATTCAACGGAAGCTCACGTGGCGGGCAGACGAAATACAACTTCGTTAACTCTCGATGAGCTCTTACAAATGAGCACATCATGTCGCCAGCCACGATTTCTTCTCACGAACTTTTGTCCCAGCTGGTTTACCACCGTGTACTATGGCAGCGAGTTTAACAGAAACCTGCAGGCTTTGAGACAGAGTCCACGCCGTCCAAATGGCTGATCCGACAATTTTTGGGCTAGTAATTTTTAAAATTTTCA
Source organism: Pouteria campechiana (assembly GCA_036873735.1). Lineage (NCBI taxonomy): Eukaryota > Viridiplantae > Streptophyta > Magnoliopsida > Ericales > Sapotaceae > Pouteria > Pouteria campechiana. The sequence continues at coordinate 8,701 of JAYJMB010003277.1, forward strand.
TGTCAAGCATTGATTTGGTGTTAACTGAATGAAAAAACCTGGAAGGTGGGTGGCGTGGTTAGATGAAACCAAACTAGTCTCCATCTACAGAAAATTCGGAAAACATGACTTTGATGATTTTTGGAGGTTTTTTGGATTGTGCTGTTGTGGTCCATCATGAGGTGAAACTGTGAAAGCGTGCTCAGATGTCTAACTTTTCAAAGGCTATAAATTTCACTCTCTTCTTCCTATCCCGGATGCGCTTTCTCGGCTGCAGCACTGCTGTTTCTGCACGCAGAAAATTTCCAGCATGGGCAGATCCCAAGCAGGCCTCGTGGCCTTGGCGCTCTACCTCCTGCTCTTGCCACTGCTGGCCGTGGCGGATTGTGAGTGCGAGTCGGATCCGGAAGAACGAAACAAGACCAAAGCTCTCAGGTTGAAGCTAGCAGCAATCGCTTCGATCCTCGTAGCCGGTGGCGTCGGTGTCTGTCTCCCAATCTTGGGGAAGTCCATCGCCGCGCTTCGGCCTGAGAAAGACGTTTTCTTCGTCATCAAAGCGTTCGCCGCGGGGGTGATACTGGCCACCGGCCTAATACACGTGCTGCCTGATGCATTCGAGAACCTGACGTCACCTTGCCTGAAGGAGAATCCGTGGGGGAAGTTTCCCTTTGCGGGGTTTGTTGCAATGCTGTCGGCCATTGGAACTTTGATGGTGGATTCTTTCGCTACTGGGTATTACAAGCGGTCGCACTTCAACAAAGCACTGCCGGTGGGTGATGGGAACATGGACGTTGAGAGATCGGAAGAGCATGCCAGTCATGTTCACATGCACACGCATGCCACACATGGCCATGCTCATGGCTCGGCGATGGTGTCTCATGATTCGGGTGTGGCTGATCTGATTCGGCACCGCGTTGTGTCGCAGGTGAGTTTTTACATTTTTCTGTTCTTTCCCAAATCATCTCATCTAATTTGGAGTGAAATATTTGCTAAGTATCGGAGTGTTGTTTCAATCTTTTAGTTAATCCTTGGAGAAGAATGAAAATTGAAAGCAATGCTATTAAGTTATTGTGTTAATGGTGGTTTTTATGTTGTCATGATTTCTTGCATTTTATTCAATTCCCCTGCAAAAACAGAGGCAGGGAAGATATAGGTGGTGATCCAACCTTTGAAATGATCTCAGATATTAACAGTCCCCCACAAGCAATTTCGGGCTGGCTTTTTAATGGCTGTTTTGCAAATTCTTTGAAATTTTTTCTTTTCTCTTTGGCTTTTTTGAATGGTGAAGAAAGTCACTTGTTTAGAGAAATCTTGAGAACAGGGCTTGCCTAATAAGCTGTTGGACCTGGTCATGTTTGTTACATGACTCTGGTTATAATGCAAAGAAAATGGTTGGAAACATTCTTCATTCCAACAAGAAATTGGTTTTTTAATACTTTTTTTTGAAAAAAAAAATCAGTAGTGAGATGGTCCTCAAGCGTTTGCCGCCAAATAAGCTGTTGGACGTTCTCATTTGACACATGACTGTGGTTAGATAGCTAAGAAAATGCCAACTGTGTGAAAACTAGAAGTATTCTTCATTCCAACGATAACTTACTTTTTTAATACTTTTGTTTTTCGGTAACTAGTGAACTTTGTGAGTTCATACGTTCTGTTTGGCTTTAGCTGGGCGTCATGAAATTTCATGACAATTTGTAACAACCAGACACCCAAACACACCCAAATAAAGGAAATTCACAAGAGATGAAAATTCTTGCATACTTTGTACTCGAGTAAAATTGTGTTCAATGGAGTCAGTGGATTCGTTTGTGGGAATCTTTGAAAATTTGCATGTATGAGATTTCAAATATCTGAATTCTTAAAGGATCTTGACCGCAACTAAACGCTTTTCATACAAAAAGAGCTAAGAGTTGGTATAGTCTATGTAGTTACAAAGTGAAGAATGAAGAAGTATTCTGTAATTGTAATATTATTTTTTCCATAATGATGCAGGTTTTGGAACTCGGTATCATAGTCCATTCTGTAATCATTGGAATTTCTTTAGGTGCTTCCGAGAGTCCATCAACAATAAGGCCTCTTGTAGCTGCCTTAAGCTTCCACCAATTCTTTGAGGGCATGGGACTGGGAGGATGTATTGTTCAGGTATGATTGCAGCAGTTTTTTGTTGGGTATTCACATCAATATCTAAGTAGATGTTGAACAAATGAAGAATCATATTTAAATCAATCTGAGATGACACAATTCAGTGAAATTTCACCTATAATAATAATAAAAAAAGAAATACTTCAATTGATCAAGGCTCGGCTGAGTTGAAGTAAAAACTCAGAAAAACCAATAAAAATTCAGCTTGACGGGATTAATACTTGTTAATACTTTAAAGTGTGTGATGCGTCTTAATACTTGTAATTGGAATTAACATGCTTCATGGGCATTTTCTTCCAGGCAAAATTCAAGGCTCGATCAATGGCCATCATGGCACTTTTCTTCTCACTCACCACCCCAGTTGGTATTGCTATAGGCATTGGGATATCATCAGTCTATGATGAGAACAGCCCAACCGCATTGATCGTGGAAGGGATATTCAATTCAGCCTCAGCAGGGATCCTAATCTACATGGCACTGGTAGATCTACTTGCAGCAGATTTCATGAATCCCAAGATGCAGAACAATGGAAAGCTTCAGCTGTTGGCAAATGCTTCCCTACTACTAGGGGCAGGTTGCATGTCTCTCATGGCCAAATGGGCCTAAGATGGATCAAGAGTCAAAATTTCCCTTTTTCTTATACTTCAGAACTATACAAGCATACAATGAGCCAGAAACTCCACAAAGCTTTGTTGGTTGAGCTTTTACAGACGATGCCCATATTGATGTCCAATGATCCTAATGTGTTCACTTTGTTTAGCTTATCAAGTTTTCCTATGGGATCCCACAATTAAAATCTTCTAGATTGTGTACATGATTCCAGATTTCCAGTACGCAACTTTGTTGGAGTAAAGCTCAAAAATTCACATCCTTTTGGAACTCAGCAAGGGCATTTAAGAGTGGCTAAACAATGTGTTGCCAACTAGATTTACATTGGTCCTTTTGTAAAGAGTAACAACAAAGATACTAATGTTGAGTTGGGAGTTTCATAGCACAGTGCTTCTTAAGCTTTGTATTCGGCATCTAGGTGAACTGCTCTCTTGTGTCTGTTTTGTTAGGATTGCTAAAGTTTTCCATCTGTTATTTCAAATGTTTTAAAAATATATAAAAAAATCATATGCTAAAGCTGACCTGTTTGTAGTTTGTGCATACCATCTTTTTGCAGAGGCCTCTGAATTGGGTTTTAAGGACCTCATACATGGCAGTAGACCAAGATCCAGCACAAGCATTCAACGATCTTGGATTCAGGTAGACTGTAGCACACCACAACTCCATAACCATTCGAAACTAGACCGAAATGAGCAACAATACATATGATTTCTTCACAACATGCTGAGTACGTTAAGCCGGAGGTTTCAGTCTTAAAAAAGGGGGAAAAAAAAAAGAGGATCGACGTTATCTTTGAATAAAAAAAAAGTCAAACCTAATCTTGGAGGTAAAATATATAAAAACATGATTATTTTAATTAATTATAACCATACAATTAATCAAAAACTTTTGATGGCCATCATGGCCTTGCTTTAAATGAAAAAAAAAAGAACCTATTTTGAAATTCTAATATCAGTAAATGCAGGGAGAAGAGGATAATAATACAAGTTACCTTTACTGAGGTCATCTCCTTGAAAGACATGAGAAAATGCACATTTCATATATTTGAAGGGGCTGTATATAATGCTCAAAAAATGTGATGGATGCACATGATGAGTAGCATAAATGCATCAGGTTTGACCTGCTTACTTTGGATTTTTTGATTCAAAGTGTGGTCATCTAAATATTCTTGATCAATTACACAATTATAATTAATCAAATGTGGCACATATTAATTTCTTCTAGTAATAATATTGTTCTTAGTTCTTACCCTTCCTTTTTTTTCTTCTCACCCTTCCCTTTTTTCTGTTGCTGTTGTTTCCCTTCTCATTCTCAAGTTATTACGTCGGCACAGAATGCTTTATGCGCTGGTTGCAAATATTGACTTTCATGGGACAGGCATGTGGGCAGCAGTAAAAGTTTTTTTTTTTCTCGTTTTGGGTATTAAATGCCTAATCATGAATTGGATCTAACCGAGACCAAATCTACTTGGACCAGTTGCATGTACCTGATCGATGATTCTGGTGTAGAAACTCTTTTTAACTCCTGCAATTTAGGCCCATTTGACAATGAGGAACATACACCCTGCCCCCAGAAGAAGAGAAATATTTGCCTGCAATTGAAGCTTCCCATGGCTCTGCATCCTGGGGTTCATGAAATCTGCTGCAAGTAGACCCACCGGTGCATGTAAATGAGGATACCCGGTGAGGCAGAATTGAAAATCCCTTCTACAATCAAATCAGTTTTGGGCTCTTCTCATTGTCATCTGCAGATATCCCAAAGCCTAAACCAATTCCATTCGGATGATAGCCATCAACCAGACTTAATTTTTAGAAAAATGTAAATTGAGGTCAATTATATGGTGAAATGTATCCAATCAGTTCGTTCATTCCAAGCACATGACTTACCTAGAAGGCTGGGTATCGTGAATTGCATCCAATCAGTTTGATTCATTCCAAGCGCATGGCTCACTCAAAAGGCTGGGTATCTTTTTTTTGTTTGTTTTCCAAATCCATTTTCTCAAATGACGGTTACGATTTGTGTCATGTTTTGAAGACTAAGACAATTCCATGCCATCTGACAACAGTGATTTGGAAGCATGTTGACATTGCCTGGTATGAAACCACGAATTACACAGCGACAAGTCACCATTTGAAATTGGATAATTGAGATTAAGATGCAACAGTCCAAGTTGCCAAGCCTTTCAACCATATTTCAAGTAGGAACAGAACCAACATCAACTCTTTGAATGTTGTATGCTCTACCATCTCAACTAATGAATTTTACAAGGGTGGGTACTGTTTTACTCCAAAAATGGATCCGATCCCATATTCAAAACTCATAAACTAATCAGCAGTATACGTGGAGTTAAACTTACATATCTTTTCCTGATGATATTGCAAGCGCATCCATAAAATAGGTGTTTGAATGGGACAGATTAGCTAGGCAATGATGATCCCACACTGACAACCCTTAATTAAACGCAAATTCTATGAGTGAACAACTACTTAATTGTTAATGAAATCAAAACTCGTAACATTCTTTTCCTTTTTATATGTAACTAATCTATAAAAATTAATAACAGTTATCACAGTAAGTAAAACCCTAAAATCACTATTTTCTAAAGATTAGACATATTTAAGGATAACATCACACTAAGTTATTTAATTTTAAATGACTGTTTAAATTTATATCAATTTAACAAATTTGATCATCCCTGTAAATCATAAAACATTGTAAAATATGGCTGTATTAAATCTACGATCAAGATCAAATAATGGTCATGGAGGCAATTTTAATTTTTTATTCATTATAAAGATGTTAAAATTTATTTATTTAATGTAAATTTTAGTAATTATTTGAAATGA
>JAYJMB010003278.1:0-14276 GCA_036873735.1 Pouteria campechiana
ATATTTAGGAATCAAATAGGTGCAAAAGATGAAGTATTAGGAGAATAAAATATGACATTTTGCATTCTCATCAAAAGGCATGGATTTTTCATGGAGATCTGTGGTGGTAGAGGAGAAGCAAAAGGGAAAAAACAAGCATTGGAGGCAGCATACCGACGTTGCCAGCGCCAACCCACTTCACACTATCACCCCATCGGACAGTGAGGTGGCACCAGTGGTGCTAATCTAGCACCGGCAATGCAGGACTCCGTCCCCACTTTTTGAAACTTGCAAAATTGCTATTTTGCATATTTTTGACTTTGTATAAATAGCAGTTTTCTAGGGTTTTAGAGAATTCTTTTTCTAGGTTTTGAAGAGGACTTTTTGGCAGCTTTCGATTAAGAATCTTCTTCTTCTCTCTTTTCTATTTTATTTTCTTTGTGAATTCATGGCCCTACATAGCTAAACTTTTATTCTTGGTTTAAGGAGAAAGAAGCCTCAAAATCAATATACTGTGAGATCTAATTTGATTTAATTATTTAATTTATACTTTAAGTATTGAATATTCTTCTTTATTCATGATTATGATTGTCATGCTTAATTACTAGGAGGCCTACTAGTTTATTATTCATTGCAATCTATGCTAGATTAGATATCAAATCCATAATTGTTTGATCCCTCTAATTTGCAAAGCAACTAGGGTTTAATAATTTGTTGCTATTGTAGTTATTAAATCTTAGGAAAAATATTTGACTAAATTAAATGCAACCACTGGTGCTTGTATTATTTAGCTTCACCAATCTCTACAAATTTTAATGCTACTATTAGATTAAACCCTTAGTGCTGGTCTTGGGTTGTTTAATAGTTAGGGTTAATTAGAATACTAGTTTCTAACTAACTATGTTGAAGGAGAGGTAGGAAAAATAATTCCAATGGTGAATATTCAAAGTATGATTTGATTTATAATTGCATCAATGATCAGTTATGAGATTCTAATGGTGGATGTTAACTTGAACCAAGGTTTTCTTCTCTGATAGATTTCTTTTATAACACTTTCTTCATTACATTTAAAACCCCCCTTTCTTATTCACTTTACATAAAATTAAGCTAGATACTCCTCGTGAGATCAACCCTTATTCACACTACCGTAGGTAATTCAATTGGAGTAAGGTTCTAAATTTGATTGCCTATGATAGTACATCAATAGGCTCAAGGACTACCTCTTCCTCATCCAATCCTAATGGATCCTAACTATCTTAGGTGAATCAAACTTGTCCATCATATCCCAAAGGCTTTTAATATAAAACTCCCATCAGATAAATGAAGTCATTTCATAACCTTGATTTGCTTTGAGGACATTGATTTATTTTGTCATATAATGTATATTTCTGACATCATTAATAAAACACATAATATGCACGCTCAACATGGCATTTTGTCTCAGTTTTTGTGTTATAATTATAGAATTTTAATCACTTTCGAAGTGAACTTCACCACTTTGATTGTAAGGTTGAAAGAGTTGGAAAGAAGGAAGAAAGGCTCATGTTTGGGAAGTCAGAAGAAGGAGATGGAAATCATTCAAACATTTGGGCGCCTCTGCGCCCAAGCAACTCTAGATTTTGGCAAACATTTGGGCACCTATGTGCCCAGATGGGCGCCCATGCACCTAGGCAACTTATCTCTTCCTATGTAATTTTCCTCCAGATAGATATTTGGATGCCTCTATGCCCAAATGGGCACCCATGCACCCACTCTGCTCCCATGGTGGCTTCTTCAACAAGCCTTCTAAACCCTAGTGCTCCCATATAAATACATTTCAAGCTACGTGGATGGGTGTCTTCTCACTGGTTCTGAGAGGGTTTTCTTAAAAACCTTTCTTAGGGTTTTACTAGGGGTAGATTCAAAGTGGATTGGAGGTCTTCTCCTTGGAAGAAAAAGAAGGAAGTGAGGGACTCGATAGAGCTTATCAAGAATAAAAGGGGATAGGGCTTTTTCAAGATCAAAAAGGGAAGGATTTGTGGATTTGTTTATTTTCTCTCTTTCTTTCCAAATCACACAAATGCTATATTTGAGGATATTTGAGTTTGTAATATCTATGAACATGTGTGGCTAAATCCTTCACATTGGAGGGGAGATGAATCTTATAATGACATTGTGGTCTTAATGACTTTATGTGATTTATTTGATACTAACTTGGGTTTATACTCAATGTTTTGCATTTAATGCTTTCATTAGACTAGCATCCATTGAATGAGCATGTACTTGAAGTCTTACACTTGGGAGAGGTGATTTCAAGAGGAATCTAGTCATAAGGATATGGATTTATGGATGACTTGGGAGAGCACTCATAATCTATGTAATCATAACGTATGGATTCAGAGTTTAATGCAATCTAGGTTTGATAAATTTGAAATAGGGATATTAGGATTGTCATTCTTAGATAGAAGTTAATCTTGCACTCGAGAGAGGAGATTGAAAACCTTTAATCGATGATCTATAAACTAAGTGGGTGTTCAATAATTGCAGTAAGTAACAACAACCATAAATGTTCAATAAGTGAAGTCAACCCTCCAGTGGTTGTTCCCATTAAATTATATTTCTGCATTTATCACATAAAGACAGGAAAGACCTCCTTCCCATTCAATAGTAATTAATGCCATATTTTTTAATTTCTATGCACCAGATAAAGTTGGGATTGTTTATTGCAATAGCTAGTAGTTAATTAGGATTCCTTAATCCCTGAGGACATGACACTCCACTCGCTGCAATACTACAAAACTTGACGTCAAGTACTTGCGGTATAAATTCCATAGCGAATAAGTTTTTGGCGTCATTGTCAAGGATTAACAAAAATTTTAATTTGATTGCTAATATTCCTTCATGATAGTTCTAATTTTAATTTTAATTTTTTATTTTTGTTATTCATCTTAGAGCTAAACTTCCAATATTCTAATAGAATTATACTTCTCATTTTAGTTATGTATGCAAAATACGAAAGAAATGAATCTAATTTCTTTTGATCTTGAAATAGAAAGAACACTAAGAGGAATTAGGAGGGCAAGAAGAGCAAACGTTAACAGTATAGCAAATTTACAACTGTCGCAACCACCGCCAGAGGTAGCCATCAAAGACTACAAACCATTAGTGAATGACAATTACTCAGGAATCATAAGACCGATGATTAATGCAAATAATTTTGAACTGAAGCCGACATTAGTTAACATGGTGACAAATCAATTCGAGGGTTCGTCGACAGAAGATCCAAATGTGCACCTAGCTATGTTCAGAGAAATCATTGTCACAATCAAAATGAATGGTATCTCAGATGATGCCATTAGACTAAGGTTGTTTCTATTTTCATTAAGAGACAAAGCTAGAGCATGGTTACAAAGTCTATAGCCTAGGAGCATAACTACTTGGGATGGAATTGTGGAAAAGTTCCTTGTCAAATTCTTCCCACCTACTAAGACAGATCAACCATGCGGTGAGATTGGGAAATTTAGGCAGTTAGACTTTGAGCCGCTGAATGAATGCTAGGAAAGATTTAAGGGTTTATTGAGGAGGTGTCCTTAGCATGGATTCCCTGACTGGCTGCAAATTCAGCTATTTTACAATGGATTAAATGGATAGATAAAGATAATAGTTGATGCAATAGCTGGTAGCTCACTGATAGGGACGACAACAATGGAAGCTAATGCATTGCTAGAGGAAATGGCCTCAAACACATTTTCTTGGCCAAATGAGCAAAACATGGTCAGAAATGTAGCAGGGTGTCTTGAGGTAGATCCTATTACAGCGGCTCAAATGTCATTACTAACACATTAGTTGGCTATATGAAATGCTGCATCTATAGGATTGGCAGACCCAAGAGAGTCACCTTCATCCACGTTAGGATCAATTGCTAATCATGCAGGAGAGGAAATACAATACATAAACAACAAGGGATACAAAAATTTCTGTCCCAACAACCCTGGTGCTCAATATCAATTAGGGTGGAGAAATCAAGAAAATTTGTCTTAGGGGAACCAGAGAAACAATGCAAATTGTCATATGGGTTCTCAATATTTGCTTCCAAGATTTCACTCCCAGCTAACTAAGAAGAAGCTATCATTTGAAGAGTTAGTGGGCACATTTGTTACAAAAAGCAAAACTAGATTTACCAAGAATGTAGCAAGGCTTGATAATTTCGAGACTCATATGGGAAACATGAGTGCAACAATCAAATCGTTGGGGACACAAATAGGGCAGTTGGCTAGTTTAGTCAACAACCTTAACAAAGATGGATTCCCCAGTGATACAGAGACGAATCCAAGAAAACACTGTAGTGCAATTTGAGAAGTGGGAAGGAACTAGCATCTCTAAAAAGAAAAGAGGAATCAGAAATTCCTAAAACATTTGAAGGAATAGAGTCTACACAGAAACAAGAGGAAAAAGAAAAGAAGGATGAACGTGCTAAAGAAGAATATCAGCTAGGGAGAATCACTTTCCCTAAAAACACTCTTGTTTTTAAACCGTCTCTTCCTTTTCCTCAACATTTTTGAAAAAGGCAAATAGATGATCAATTTAAAAAGTTCTTAGATATGTTTAAGAAAATTCATATCAATATTTCTTTTGCAAAAGCACTTGAACAAATGCCACACCATGCAAGATTCATGAAAGAAGTGCTGTCCAAGAAGAGAAGGTTCGATTAATTCGAGACAGTGAAGCTTATTGAAGAATGTAGTGCAATTTTGCAATAAAAGTTTCTTCAAAAGCTTGAAGATTTAGGGAGTTTGACAATTCCTTGCACTATAGGAAGTTCATCATTTCATAAAGCACTATTTGATTTAGGAGCTTCAATTAATTTAATGTCATTGTCAATTTTTTAGAAACTCGGTTTGGGGGAAGTGAAGCCAACAATCATTACTCTTCAACTAGGAGATAGATCACTTACATATCCATGGGGCATCATTGAAGAGGTATTGGTAAAAGTTGATAAATTCATCTTTTTGGTTGATTTTGTTGTCCTAGACATGGAAGAAGACCATGAAGTACCTTTGATTATTTTGCAGTATTAGAATCAGCAATTGTAGAGAGATCCATTAAAGTTGAAGAGTTAGGGGAGGAATCAGAAGCAGAACAAGTCAAGACCACAACATTGGAGTTGAAGAAACTACCGGATCAATTAAGGTATGCTTATTTGGGCAGCAACTTGACTTTTCCATTAATTGTGTCTTCCTCGCTTACAGGACTAGAAGAGGAAAAGCTACTGTGAGTTCTAAGAGACCATAAGTCAACAATCGCGTGGTCAATAGAAGACATCAAAGGAATCAATCTAGCCATATGTATGCACAAAATTTTGTTTGAGGATTCCTATAAGCCATCAAGGGAACCATAAAGGAGGCTTAATCCAACAATGAAAGAGGTGGTAAGAAGTGAGCTGTTAAAACTACTCAAGGAAGGTATCATTTATGCTATCTCTAAAAGTGATTGTAAGTCTTATTCATTATGTTCCTAAGAAGGGAGGCATGATGGTGGTAGGAAATGAAAATAATGAATTGATTCACACATGCATAGTCACTTGTTGGAGAGTTTGCATAGATTAACGAAAATTGAACAATGCAACCACGAAAGGACCATTTCCCCCTTCCGTTCATAGGTCAAATGTTAGATAGGCTAGCTGGGCATGACTACTATTATTTTCTTAATGGGTATTTAGATACAATCAGATTGTAATCGCCCTGGAAGATCAAGAAAAAACCACTTTTACCTACCCTTATGGAACATTTGCCTATAGGAGAATGCCCTTTGGCTTATGTAATGCTCCCACCACCTTTCAAAGGTGCATAATGGTTGTTTTTCATGATATGGTGCAGAACATCATGGAAGCATTCATGGACAATTTTTTGGTGTTTGGTACATAATCTATCCGTTGTGATAAAATGTTGTATAGAGACTACTTTAGTCTTGAATGAGGAGATATGTCATTTTATGGTAAGAGAAGGGATGGTTTTGGGGCAAGTCTCTAAAAAGGGATTAGAAGTGGATCGTGCAAAAATTGCTGCCATTGAACAATTACCATCTCCAACCACTGTTAAAGAAATTAGAAGCTTTCTGGGCCACGTTGGTTTCTATAGAAGGTTTATTAAAGATTTTTCAAAAATTGCTAGACCTCTTTGTACTCTGCTTGAAAAAGATACTGTATTCAATTTTAAAATGATTGTTTGCAGGCTTTCAATCAGTTGAAGGAGAAACTGGTCTCTGCACTTATCTTGATCATACTGAATTGAAATAAGTTGTTTAAAGTTATGTGTGATGCAAATGACATTGCTGTAGGGCAGTGCTGGGACAAAAGCACGACAAGTTCTTCAAAGAAATATACTATGCAAGCTAAACTCTTAATGAGGCACAAAGAAACTACAAAACTAAAAAAAAGAAATGCTAGCAATGGTATTTGCTTTAGAGAAATTTTGGTCTTACATCATTGGATCAAAAGTTGTGATTCATACAGATCACTCAGCCATCAGATATCTCTTCTCCAAAAGAGATGCTAAACCTCAGCTCATCCAGTGGATTCTTCTGCTACAAGAATTCAATTTAGAGATCCAAGATAAGAAAGGTAGTGAGAATGTGATAGTAGACCACCTTTCTAAAATAGAAGGACCCGAGCAGAAAGTTTCAATTGAAGATAGATTCCCAGATGATCAGTTATTCATCTTGAATGGGAGTTATCCATGGTATGCTGATTATGTGAACTACATTACATGTGGAACACCTCCCCCTGATCTCTCAAGATAGTAGAAGAAAAGATTTATGCATGATGTAAAAGCTTATCCCTAGGATGAACCATTGTTATTCAAGAGATGCCTAGATCAGATGATAAGAAGATGCATCCTAGAAGAAGAAATCTCATAAGTCCTTAAAGACTGTCATTTGTCTCCATAGGGCAGTCATCATGGCACATCCAAGACAGCAGCAAAAATTTTGCAATCTGGGTTCTACTGGCCTTCCATCTTCAAGGACAGCTATGCATTTGTCAAGACTTGTGATCAGTGCCAACAAACCGGCACAATCTCAAGGTAGCATGAAATTCCTTTGACAAATATATTGGAAGTGGAAATCTTCGATGTTTGGGGTAGTAAATTTCATGGGTCCTTTCCCCATATCCATGGGTCCTTTCCCCATATCCATGGGTCAGTCATATATTCTCTTAATCGTGGACTACGTGTCGAAATGGGTTAAAGCCATAGCTACACTAACAAATGATGCAAAGATCGTGCTTAAGTTCCTACAGAAAAATATATTTACAAGATTTGGCACACTTAGAGTGTTAATTTGTGATGAAGGCTCGCACTTCTGCAATAAGATTATAAATAGCCTTCTTGCTAAGTATGATATAAAGCATAAAGTTGCATTGGGCTATCATCCCCAAGCAAATGGGCAAGTGGAAGTGTCTAACAGGGAAATCAAGCAAATTTTGGAAAAGACTATCAACCAGAGCTGGAAGGATTGGGCAGGAAGGTTAGATGATGCGTTGTGGGCCTATAGAACAGCTTACAAGACACTGATCAGAATGTCCACATACCATTTGGTGTTTGGTAAAGCCTATCATTTACCTATGGACCTTGAGCACAAGGCATTATGGACCATAAGGAAGCTGAATTAGGATGTTCTAGATTCAGGAAAATAAAGGCTCTTGCAATTAAATGAGTTAGATGAGTTTAGACTCAATGCATATGAGAGTGCTCGTCTTTACAAGGAAATAACAAAAAAATGGCATGACAAACTCATAATGCACAAAAAGATCCAACCGGGGCAGCATGTCTTGTTATTCAATTCGAGGTTGAGGTTATTTCCTGAGAAATTGAAATCCAAATGGTTAGCACCTTTCATTATGAGTCAAGTATTTCCATATGGGTCGGTGGAGCTGTGCACTCAAGACGACAGAAAATTCCAAGTGAAAGAACAAAGAGTAAAGCCATACTTAATGCATGACAGAAAAGGTGGAGATGTGATTCACCTTGGAAATGAAGAATAAAAAGGGAAGTTAGTCAGGCTGCAGACTCTAAAACAAGCGCTCTTGAGAGGCAACCCAAATTCTTTTTGAATAGAATTGATTCATGCAAATTTTTTTTAAAAAGTAGTCAATCATAATTCAATTGAGCCAAATAGATAATATTGTTTTAAGTTCAGTAAATACAACTTAACCTTATAGACAAGAACTAATTCCATTTTTGTGTGCTAAGTTACAGGAGATCTACATGAGAAGATCATTTAAATTACTTGATATGAAGTGGGCAAGTCACACATAGGAAAAGGGGGTGGCACAGATGCAGCAAAGTCAGCAACATGGGCACCTATGAGCCCAGTGAATGTTCAAAGTGCAAACCGAGTCAGCAAAGTGGGCACCCATGTGCCCAAAAATCTGCTCAAGATCCACTAAATCAGCAATGTGGGTGCCTATGCACCCAAATCCCCTTACCTCTTTTAAAATTTGGTTGGATCCTTTTTGCCCAAACATGCAAGTGTATGCCCTCTCAGCCTCACGCGCCCAAGCCTCTTCCTCTTCGTCACTCTGTTCCATCCAAACTTGTTTCGAAATGAAGTCTCCCACTACAAATCATTTTCATTTCCAATGATAAACATCACTTGCATCCAAAGATTCCTCATCCATGTGTTTTAAGAAAATAAATTCATGAGCTAGAGGAAGTTCAAGGTTGGGAACTCATGATCATCCATTAAAAGAGTTACAAGGTTTCAATAGGAAGAGGTGAGTTCTTCATCTATGTGATCATCTTTTCACATTACTTTGGTGTTTGGTTGGGTTGGGAGCAAAATCTCAAGGTTGGGAGTGAAGAGAAGAGGGGAGAAAACTATGCACATGTTGTGTTTGATGAATTTTTTGTGTGATGGGAAGAGTAAAATTTTGCTAGTGGTGGGTGAGGATTTTACTCACACTTGTTGATTGAATTCAAAGTGCAAAAGAGAGGGGGCATTTTGATTATAGAGGAAACCTATTTGCTAGCAAGAAGAAGGTATTCAAGTCAAACTCAAGGTGTTACATAGCAAGTGTTTGATGCATGGCTCCAAAGAGGCCTCAGCCAAGTTCTTGACAAAACTCATCCATGCACCCAACGTTTTTAGCAAGAATGCAAAAGAGTGATATAGAAAATCCATTGTGAGCAAGAGGTGCATTCAAGAAAGGGATGTTCATGAGTCCATAATTGCAATCTATGATACATTTCAGGATAGAAAGTGGGTGGAATTCAGTAAAACTCTAGGTGACACTAGTGCCTATAATTCATGGATTCTACTCAAATGCAAAAGAGCATAAGAGCAAAAAGACATTGGTCAGAGGAAAATGGGTTCTATTTGATTGTTCTACCAGTTTATGGGTTGCCTAATATTAAGCCAGATGAATACTTAGAGTGGGTGCTTCAAGGACTGGATTATGATGGTGTGATCAACTGTTTAGCTAGGCCTGGCACTCAATGGCACACAGCCAAGGATGAACCTCTTCATTTCAAGGTGTCAAAATTAAAACTTGAAGGAAAATTGTGGCACTATTTCATATCCACTAAACTGATGCCTACAAACCACTACACGGAGGTCACAAAGAAAAGAGCTCCGCTAAACTATGCAATTCAGAAAGGCTTCTCTGTTGATGTGGGCAAGGTTATTGAGGAATTCATCTTATATATGACACAAGGTAAGAGTCACTCTGGTGGATTTGGGCATCCATCATTAATTTACGAGTTATGCTTACAAGCAGGAATAGTGACAAGCCCAAACGAGGAAATCTAACATCCCAAACCACTTATCACTACCAATATTATCTAGAAGTTGGGTAAGGGTAAGAAGGCAACGAATGCAAATCCTAGTCCATCCACTTCTTATCCAGGCACTTCCAGAGCTAGGAGTGGCATGTTTGATGCAGAGTTGGGGTAACAAATTTCTAATCTATAAGAGCAAATGTTTGGTTTCAAGCTATCCATTAACCAGCAAAGGTGGTGGATACAATCTGTCAATCTGAAATAGGAATAGTATGAAAAGGAGCAAAGCAAGCAGCTCCGCAAAACCAATTTGATGAATAAAATGGTTAACCTATTTATAGAAAGGCATGAGTAGCAGTTCAATTATACAACTCAGGCTTTCACTACTCTAGCCTCAATGCTTACTACTCAAAACCCACAGCATGATCTTGGACAATTCTAGATTCCTTAACCACCAACATTTCCTTTATATTCACCTTCTCCTGTAGAAGAGTAATCAGAGGATGAATCAGAGAAAGGATCAAAAGAAAGCTCAAAAGAAGGATTAGAGGGCAAATCAGCTAACGAGCAATCGGATGGGTGAAGTCAAACATCAGGGAAGTTCTCATTTTGAGTTCTTTACATTCTCATTTAATTATTAAGAGGACACTTTTGTCTTAATTTTGGGGGAATAAAGTGTTCTGACTGTGCTATTTCATTCTCTTATGTTGTTATGTGTTATGGATGTTATCTAATGTTTACTTATGAGGATTATATTGGTATGTTGAATTTGCATGTTTGTTATATCCATAATCCAGTTTTGGTGTAAGTCATGATGAGACTAATAAAATTTTGATAAGAAGTGTACAAAATGGGAGAAGGATAGAGATATTATAGTGTAATCTAGAATCTGACCTGAATTATTATTTTTAGCTATTGGGGATTCCAAGCACATAAACCACTACATATCCATTCTCACTTTAGTCTATTGCATTTCTAGTTATAAGTTAAGTAACTGCACATGCATATACTAGTTAAACCTTAGGAATCAAGGTAATTAGTGTAGAGACAAACATTAGATGCCATGAAAGAAAGGAAATAAAAGGGGGGATCACATCTCTTAGAAGATTGCTCATGTATTGATATGAACATATACAGTGATGTGATAGTAATAGAGCCCAGAAATGTGGGGGAATTGCATTCCAAAGAACTGTAAACTCAAAATATAATAGATAAGGAATGCAATAGTAATATAGCTCACACAACAATGAAAAGCAAGTAACAAAACAAAAAGAAGATGAACTAAAGATGGTTGCTCACGCTCAAAGCTAATGTTCTCTTTCTCTATATTTTTTATTCATAAGGTGTACCCTAATCATATGGCATCAGTTTACATAAGTTATTCTATAAGTCAATTCATATAAATAAGGATGGTTCTGATATCTTTGACACACTTTGAATCATCATTAGGGGAGGCAGTACTCAGGTTAAATTTTCAAACACATATTCTTTCAAATCTTCTCTTCTATGCTGCATCACTTCCTTTGAGATCTCTAACATATTGGATTACTTCCTATTGATTATTTTACCTTGTTTAGGGACAAGCAATGGCTTAAGTTTGGGTGAGATGATAACACTCATAACATGCACACTCAACATGGCATTTTGTCTCGATTTTTATGTTATAATTATAGAATCTTAATCAAATTTCTAAATGAACTTCACAACTTTGATTATAGGGTTGAAAGAGTTAGAAAGAAGTAAGAAAGGCTCACATTTAGGAAGTTAGGAGAAGGAGATGGAAATCATTTAGACATTTGGGCACCTCTGCACTCAAGCAACTCCAGATTTTGGTAGACATTTGGGCGCCTTTGCACCCAAGAAGCTTATCTCTTCCCATGCAATTTTCCTTCGGAAAGATATTTGGGCATCCCTGTGCCCAGATGGGTGCCCATGCCCCCACTCTGCTCCCATGGTGGCTTCTTCAACAAGCCTTCTAAACCCTAGTGCTCCCATATAAATACATGCAAGCTACACGGATGGGGGTCTTCTCACTAGTTTTGAGAGGGTTTTTCTTAAAAACCGTTCTTAGGGTTTTACTAGGGGGTAGATTTGAAGTAAGTTGGAGGTCTTCTCCTTGGAAGAAAAAGAAGGAAGTGTAGGACTTGATAGAGCTTGTCAAGAATAAAAGGAATAGAGCTTTATCAAGATTAAAAAGGGAAGTATTTGCAGATGTGTTTATTTTCTCTCTTTCTTTCTAAATCACACAAATGCTACATTTGAGGATGTCTGAGTTTGTAATATCTATGAACATGTGTGGCTAAACCCTTCACAATGGAGAGGAGATGAATCTTATAATGACATTGTGGTCTTAATGACTTTCTGTGATTTATTTGATACTAACTTGGATTTATACTCTATGTTTTGCATTTAATGCTTTCATTAATTAAGGCCATTTAATAGTAATTAATGCCACATTTTTTAATTTTTATGCACCAGATAAAGTTGGGATTGTTTATTACAATAGCTAGCAGTTAATTAGGATTCTTTAATCCTTAATTGTAGCAGTTAATTAGCATCTTTTCAAAATAGTGAAAGAGTCAATCATGCAGAAAAAGTTTTATCCAGTGTTTGCTGAAATCTAAAAAGCATCGTCTTCAAGAACGACACTCTAAGTTTTCCACCTACAATGAGTTTATCAAGAATACAGCTTTTTAATAGGAGAAAATTCAAAACAATCTTCAATATTAAAATAAAAGCCAACTACTTCCAACGGACAATTTAATACAGTGTCAACGAAGAAGGTTGAGGAAGCTAAGAGAAAAAAATGAGAATAGAGCTTAAACGAGTAAGCTCTCTCAATTAGTCAAAGCTTCCTCCTAGATAATCAATATCCATTGCACTGATAGATGAAGATCCATAAAGATCTATCTTAATCATATTTCTACAGTATTGATATCTAATGTGCTTCAACAAGAAATCATTATATATGTGCTTAAACTCTTTAGAAATCAACCTAGTATAAGAGACAAACTAATGTGCAAAATGAGTGTTGTAAATCAGCTATATGAGTTTGTGGTAAGCTCAGAAAAATCAAATTGTAAGAGTTGTTAGTGAGCTCTAGAAAATAACAAGTTTGATGGTGATCTTCAAAACTAGTGAGTTTCTTGGTGAGCTCGTGAAAATCAGAAGAGTGCTGGGAGCACTATGTTTATATCCCTCAGAGCTGAAATCCAAAAGAGTGTTGAGAACATTATTTACGTCCCCTAGAGTTGAAATCTAGAAGAGTGTTGAGAGCACTAATATTTTTCTATTATATGTGATATAGTGGAACCCAAGGCACAATGATTATGTGTTCTTGGAAGAGTGGATGTAGGGACGGGATTCCCGAACCGCTATAAAAATTATTGTGTGTATTGTCTACCTGATTTATTTAATTTGCATGTATCTATCATATTATTTCATCTCACATATCATTACACACATAATTACCAGCCTAAAATAAGTATAGCTAAGAGAAGCTGAATCTGGAAGTGAAGCAGAAACTATGACAGAACGAACAGATATGAAAATCATATATGTGCTGCATCACTACTTTTACTTAGCTCATTAATTTTTATTTGGCCATAATTTTTATATGCTCAATTCACCCCTCCCCTCTTGAGCCATCTACTATATGGGACTAACAAGTTGCACCTCAGAAGGTGGGGCATGAAAATTTAGCCAAGAGAAATTCATGCAAATGGTTGTCCAAGAACTGGACAGCCACATCTTATCACTTACGCAGTGTATTCTATGAATAAGTTAGTTAGGAAGAGATCTCATGAATTTTATGACAGGATAGGTTAGTTAGCAAGGCTAATTAGGATATTAATCATGTAGAACAATGATTTTATGATACTGGAAATAAATTCTCATTACTACACTTTGCTAGGAATTGAGAAATTGAATAATGTATATTTCGTGTTTAATAAAATAACACTATAGAAAGAAAAGTGTATTTGAGTGACTTTACCATAGCCCTAATTGTCCATTAATTAGAAATTAAAAAGGATATTATAGATGTGTAATGAGATAATGATATATCCTAAAAAAGCTTGGAAGAATTTCTGAATTTTGTTAGGATGAGACTGAGTTAGACTTCTTGTTTAAACATATATAAATTTCTACTAGGGTGTATGAGATTTATGTAGGATTTATTGGATTTTAATTGTTGTCAAGATATCAAATTGGAAAGTAAGAAGTGTGAAATTATCTACATAGAGGTAAGTTAGTTTCTTTTAATCCTATACATGAATGTTTATATTAGTATTTTTGATTACCATCACAATGCGACTTGCGAGTCTAGGCAATGTGTGGGTGGATAGCATTATGCATAACGGTGTTAATGGATATATAGGATTATGTTGAAATGATTTTAAAGGTATGAAATCCAAAAATTTTAAGGAGACTCTCCATGAGGGTTTTCCTTGGATTGTAATTAGGTAGCTGTTTGAGGTCGCTGAGAACGCGCTCAAGAAATCAGATCAGGCATAGTAAATAATGAGGAAGAAATAAATGCAAATG
>JAYJMB010003280.1:0-14274 GCA_036873735.1 Pouteria campechiana
TTTTGATGTTTATCCTCCGCTTTTCTGGGATCATCGGCCACATATTGTAGTAACTTCCCTCTTTTGATGAGCTTCTCTATTTCTTTTTTTAAGATGTGACATTCATCTGTGTCGTGGCCAATGTCTTTGTGGAACAGGCAGTATCTGCTTGGATCTAGATGGTTTCTTCTTTTGATCTTTGGTGGAGAGGAGACCTAGTATCCCTGTCTCTAGATTTCGTGGAGGATGTGGGTGGCGGAGCAGTTAAGAGTATGCCTGGGAGTATCTCTGTTTATTACTGTTAGTTTACTTTTTTTGGATCCGTGAGCAGAAGATGTTTGCCCGGATCCGTGGTGACGTTGATAGTGGCTTCCTTCCCGCCGTCGCAACCGGCTCCGTTGTCTTTTAACATCCTCTTCTCTGGTACTTTCATCTGCGTTATGTGTTGATTCAGCATTTTCAAGAGCTCCGAGTAGTCTCTTGGGGGATATAGTTGGTATCTGACCTTCGAGTCTGCAATTCCACTTTGGAGTGCTGCTGCCGCGATGTTGTAGTCTAGCTTTTCCACATCTAATGTATACCAATTAAATCTACTCACATATTCACGGAGAGTCTCGTTCTCCCTTTGCTTTACCATTAGCAATGATTTCACTGTTCTTTTTTGCCTCCCTTGAGCTATAAAGTATTTCCAGAAGCACTCTTCTAGATCACTGAAGGATTCGATGGATTCTTGTGTCAAAGTTTGATACCAGGACAGGGCTGCTCCTTTGAGTGTAGGCGGGAATGCACGACATTTAATGGCATCGAAGACCTCTATGAGGGTCATCTGACCATCGTATCTGGCGAGGTGATCGTCGGGGTCTATGGTGCCGTCGAAACCTTCTAGGGTCGGCATTCTGAATCCTTTGGGAATAGGCTCCTCCAGGATTCCCAGGCAGAAAGGGGAATGTTTTGCCAATGCTTGCTTCTCTGGCTATCCTTGTGTGTTCCGTCTTTCCAGTTTAGTGGCATTATCTTATGGGAGTTTTCTTATCCCAGGGTGTGAGGATGCTTCTCTTTCATGGCCATAGTCGACTTGCCTCTGAATCGGCTCCAAGACGGTATGGATGGTATTTACCGGGTTGTTGGCCGGGTTGCCCAGGGCTGGTGTGTTTTCTACGTTTACCGGATGTGGTGCCCACACATCAGGTAGCAATGCTCCTAATGCGAGGTCGGTGACGTAGACACCGACTTCGTAAGGGTCTCTGGGTCCGTCTGTCGGGCCTTTCTGATGTTAGGGATGAGGCGGTGGTAGAAGAGCTTCCGCGGCAGGGGGTACACATAGATTGTTCCCTTGTTACCATATAAATTGTTGCATCATCTCACACATCATGTATTGCATCGCCTGTTGGTTTGTCGGGCTGGGTTGAGTCGACAGGTTTTCAGGCTGTGGCGCTATGTTGTTCTGGTTCGGCATGGACTGTGTGTTGTCGATGACTGCAGGGAGAGAGGGAGCATTGTTTGTGTTTATAATGTTATCTAACATCTTTTCAAACTTTTTGAAATGCTTTCCACAGACGGTGCCAATGTTTGGGCAATTCCCAAATGAAATGCTGATGCAGCTTTTGAGATCGTCCTCCCTTGATTCTTGCGAGACCAGAACACTGATCAGAGGACGCTAGGGGGTTCCTGGCATGAACACTCCGACGCTCAAGTTAGTATACGGGACTTTTGGAGGGAGAATGGAATAAGAACGAGTGACCTGTCCGAGGGATGCATACCTGGTTTGTATTTATAGATGAGCGGAGTGCGTAGCTGGGATTCTTGCGGATCTGTACACAGGTCGAACTTAAGAAGTTTATTTAGGAGAGAAATCCCTGGAGATGCGTATCCCAACTTCAGATTTTGCGGGATTTGGAGAGATCCTGAAAAGGTAGTAGTCTGACGTGGCGAGTTACCAGCTCGATAACTAATATGTGTTAGAGTTCCCTAACAACACTCATATATTCTACAAAGGCCCATTAACCTCTATAAACTCTCATTAGATTTCATTAGATCATATTAACCAAAATAAAATTGCTTTAAAGCCTATTAAACTCTATTAGAAATCATTAAAAGATGCAAGTGCCATTTTCATCAACTAATATTTGTATATGTTATGTATAATAATTTGAAAACAAATATTGTGATAAAAATTTGGTTAAATATAGATTTTAGTTATTATAATTGGTTTAAATAAATTTTATATTTATTAGGCCCAATTTGAATGGGGCCTAGTGTCCATTAATCTTTATTAAACGTTATTAAATATTGTTAAAGTCTATTAATTTCTATTAAAGCCAGTTAAATAGGCCTGTTAAATCTTGTTAAAGTTTGTTAAGTCCTATTATATGGTGTTAAAACCCATTAAACTTTATTAAATATGGTTAAACCACATTAAAGCCCATCGAAAGGAATCAACTTATATTTAAGTTAGCTTAACAAGTTTGTTATCAACTAATATTGTGCACAACTAGTTAGCTATACATATTAGGTTTACAATAATGATGATCTAAATCGTTTAGTTAGTATAATTACAGTAATAGATTATTATATATATTAAGCCTATTTTAATCATGAGCCCAAAGCCCATTAAACTCCATTAATCCCCATTAAATGTTGTTAAATCCTATTGGATCTTTTTAAAGTCCAATAAAAAAGCCTTTTAGATGTTATTAACTAGCATTAAAGTCCATTAAACGTTATTAAATCTATTAAATCTTATTAAACATGTATATAATAATAGTTAACATTTTCATAGAAAAATTGAAAATACATGGAATTTATATTTTTAAATTAATAATTACTAAATATTTAAGGAGCGTTAAATCTAATAATTTAGGTTATAAAACTCAAAAAGTCTCTTTTCAAATGTATTATCTTATGATAACAACTTAAAATTTTTATTTATATTATATATATATATATACACTTTAATGTGTACCATTTTCATAATACATATGTATAATCTAATGATTTATAACCTAGACGAAAGTGATCTTAAATTTTAACACTTTAAACATAATATCTATTATCCATTAAACATATACTCTGATATAAAGGAAATCCTGCACTTATTCTAAAATGACAACAATACCCATAGTTCTACTATAATTAAAGTAGAACACGTTCTATCGGATCTTTCCCCTTTACAACCATATGTTGTAGACAGATCACTTGTTTCATGCCAAGTCTAGTGCCTAGCTGAACTTCGTCATCATTGTACATGTTTACGCTTTGAGTGTATATAGTTGGGTATATGCATTAGCTTAAGTTTGTTGTTTCTTTTGTCAAGTTGAAAAATGGTTTTATAGCCATATGTTGCAAACAAGTCATTTGGTTCAATGGTCGGATCTAATACAACATATTCTATTTTAGTTAAAGTAGAATTTAAATTTAGACCATTGGATTCTAGACATGTGGTGGATTCGGGGTCAACTGTTCAAAGGATAAGAAGTAAACCTAAGATGCGAGTAGAGGATCTGTGTGTGTCTAATCCCAGAACCTCCCCTTTCATGCTTTCAACCCTCTTCACAAACAGCTGCAGTAAGGGGTTTTGGTGATAGTAGCAGTAAGAGGTTTTAGTGATAGCAATAGTAAGAAGAAGACCTTTGGATCTCTGGCGGTGAAGAAGAAAACCTCTCTGTCAGCGATATCGGAGAACAAATGCCAAAGGAGATGCCACCAGAGAGATAGAAGGAGGCAGAGAGCTCTATGTAGATTCTAGTGAATACAAGAAGAAGGTGATCATGGCCAAGCGGTTGCAAAGAAACCGCCATTAGGCTTCGATTGCAATCTTTATCTTTGCTAATGTCCTTCTTACTCATGGCCAAGCTGCGATGCTCACGTTTGCATATAATGTCGCGGATGCTAAGATGCGTTGATCGATGATCTGTGAATGTATGAAAACAGTGTGCCCGCTAATCGATGATCTTACCCATCTTCGATTGCATCTGTGAATTTTCTTCTAGGGTCGCCTCATTTTGTTTTGTTTTTCTTCTGTAAAATAAATGAAAAGACAAAAAAAAAGATAAATCAGATTTCTAGCAGCTTTATTGTGGGCCCTACTCGACTATACACAGCAGCTGAGGATACTTTTACTTATTCCAAATAAATCTTTGCTCTTTCGAAGCACTTATTTTATCCATGATAAGACAATATTGCCTTGTCTTGGCATGAATGTGTATGTGAGTTTGATTTTGCGATGCCAATTCTTCAAAAAATAACCCTAGCGGGCCCACCATGATGTTTTGGTGGAGTGAATTAATAAATGAAAGTCCTTCACATGCACTTTCAAGGGCTTCCTTCTACATTCTCCATCTTTTCCAGCTATTCAAAGACGGCTCAATGAAACAGAGGCTTCACCCCCTGAATTGGGCCACCATGTCATGCAGCTGCTGAGGAATGAATCTTATCAAAAATTATCCTCAAAATAAAATAAAATGGAATGTAACTAATATAACTAATATCTCCTCTTTGTTCCCTATAGCCTTGGAAAAGCTGAAAAATTAAGAGATTAAAAGATGCCAAGTGGTTCTTATCTTAAACAATAAGAAACTTATCGACATTGTAATTTTTTTTGGATGGGTTAATCTTTTGATGAGTTACACCCCAATAAGTATATTTGGATGATTAGACCCAACTGATCTATCATTATTATTTCTACCAATTTTTTGATTAAAAATATTGAAAATTTGTATAGGTCATAAGAAATTGAAACTCATCATATTGTTTGAAAATGCCTATTCAAATAACGAGGCTTACTAATTTTCAAAGTGAAACAATTTTTAATATTTTGACTAAATAAATATTTTCAGTGGTCGTAGAATCATTTTAAAAATATTTTAAAAAAAGTGACTTAGAATCATTTCGCTTGATGGGCCTGCTCATTAGATGAGCCAATAGTCCTAATAGACCTACTCATTAGATGAAGTAGATGGAGTTAGCTAGGTTTTCTAGGCGGCAACTTTCTAACGAACTTAAAAATTAGAGCCCAATAGACAATGTTAGTTGAGAGTAGAGCCCATCCATAGAGCCCATTATTTTTGTTAAAGCCCATATTAAATGTCGTTAACTGGTATTAAGGCCCATTACTTTAGCCCATAAATTCTCGTTAGATGCTATTAAATGGTATTAAACACTATTAAATATTATTTATATTAATTTCTATTAAACTTCATTAACTGTCACTAATTTCTGTTAAAGCTCGTTAACTGTCATAAACTCTTGTTAGACGGCATTAAACGACATTAAATGGCATTAAACAAAATTAAACGGAATTAAACCATATTAAACGAGATTAAATGGTATTAAAATGTATTAAACAGAATTAAACAACATTAAATGACATTAGAAATTATTGTTTGAATCTCAAATATCATTTTTGTTAGCTAATAATTTATAAATATTATATATAATTATTTAAAATTGAATGTTGTAATAAATAATTTTATTAAATATAGATTTTAGTCATTAAAATTGGCATAAATATATTTTATAAATATTTTGGGCCCTATTTATATGGAACCCAAAGCCCATTAAACAGCATTAAACATAGTTAAAGCCCATTTATTTCTATTAAAGTCAGTTAGACAAGCCCATTAAAGTCCAATAAAAGCCTATTGAATGATATTAAATCGCATTAAACCGTATTAAGCCTGATTAAACGTGCATATAATATTCTATAAAAAAATCTAGAAAAATACCTAAAATTTATATTTTTTAAATTAATGATTGCTAAATATTTAGGGAAGGTTAAATCTAATAATTTATGTCATAAAAATAAAAAACTCTTTTTAATGCATTATCTTATAATAATAACTAATTTTTTTGTAATAAACAAAGTTTTATGAATAACATTTTTATCAAACACATGTATAATTTAATGATCTATAACTTAAATAGAAGTGATTATAATTTTAAGTACTCCAAATATGATATTTATTATCAATTACATATATACTCTCATATAACTAAAATCCTACTCTTAATGTAAAATGATAGTAATGCCCCTTATTCTATTTTAACTAAAATAGAATGCGTTGGTTTAGATCTTTTCCCTTTGTTTCATGCCAAGTCTGGTACCTAGTTTAACTTCAGCATCATTGTACACAGTTGAAGCTTTCGATTTATAGTGCAGTTTGCTGCTATCTAGAAGAGTTGAGAGGGTTGTACAAGTGTTTTGGGTGGTATGAAGTGTGTGGAAATGTGTTGTGTAATCCCTGTAGATCTATGGGGAGTTTTGAAAGATTATGGTGTCTTTGGGAGAATTTAGGGTAGCAGAGATCCGTAGAGTTTTAGAACATTCGTAGAGAAGTTGTGTCCATTGGTTGTTTATGAATCTCTATTATAGGTTTCTGAAGTGTATGTGAAGGGTCTATTGTAAGCATTTGAGACCTCCTGACACTGGAAATCTCTCACATGCCGTTCTCTAACTGTTCAATCTTGCCCTCTCTCTGCCGTCCGCCCCAAGAAACTCATGTAGCTCTTGGAGCATACTGACTTTGTGACGATATGACTGTGAGAAGGCCTGCAAGTGCTAAGTCAGTCACACATAGGACACCTAATGCAGCTGCGATAGCCTGCCTTAACTGGCAGCAGATACATTGTGGCCTGCATGAATTATGTATATTTCAATGCATGTTTGATTTAGATTCTATTGCAGTCAAGTATTATTTTACTACTAAGCATGATCTTTTCCCCTTCTGCTTAGGTACCCATCATATAGATTTGTGTGCTGGTACTCATGAGGATCCAGATTAGCTTGTAGAGCAAAGGAAATCAGAAATAAATCAGATCAAAGGGCTGGACAGATGACTACCACAAAGAAAAGCAGGTTGCCCTCTTTGACATGTAGAATGGGCTTCTAAACTTTCTGTTGTTTCAGGAAATAAATTATCAGAGTAAAACTTAAAAAGAGTCTAGAAAGTATGTGAATATTGAAGCAAAAGAAAAATTGGACATTTTGGAATTTGCATTTCAGCCTTCAGATTATCTGATCATCGCATCATGCATTTGTGTCAACTTCTTGGGATTTCTAGATTAAATTGAACATTTGGGGGGAATGACTCAAGTGGTTTGAAATGATTCTTTTACGGGAAGATAGGAGAATTTGCCAATGAACCCTTCAAAATTTTAGGATGGTGCATGAAATTTCCAGGCTTTTTCTAGAATTATTGGCATTTGGTGCTTCTTTCTCTTCCAATAAACTACAATTGTTTTTGTACATTCTTAATCCTTTCTAAAAAACCACACAACTTGTAAGACCTACTTACTATGACCAAGCCTTGGAATTCAAACGCATGCAAGCAATGGAATATTCAGCCCTTGGACGGCAGCAAAACTAACCCAAATTCTAAAAATGTTGAAATGGCGCATTGTTCTGCAGTCCAAAACATGCGTTCCAAGTACTTTGATGGAAAATTCCATGAAAGTCTCTCATATTTGAAGAAACCATTCATTCATTTGATGCAAGCGCACCTCTCAATAGTGTAATATTGAAGATCCTCAATCCAAAGTCCAATCTAGCAATAATTTGAGACAAAGGTTGTTGATATTACATTTTTATTCCTTTTGAAATTTGCATCCGTACATGAAGATCTGCTGGAATATTTAATTTAGATAACTTTTGTTACTAAAATAATAAATAATATTTAAATTATTTTATATTTTGAATAATCCCAAGAACCCTTCCATGCTTGGAATACCATGGCCCAAGTGCTTCACTTTTCTTTGTCAAAACTTACATTTTTTCAACTTCATAAATAACTCGCTAGATTTTAAACTGGAAAACATAATCTCGAAGATTTTTAAATGTTTCGATTCATCAAGCCCATCTGAAAACTACTCCTAGCTTGTGGACTTGTGAAGATGGATTAGATGAGTCATTGAAAGGGTCTTGAAACTAGTGTCAACAAATGGATTTTAAATCTCTAGTCCCAATAATCATGTTCTTGGAAATTGTATTTGGAGCTTGAGTTGTGCTAAGGAGTTCCATCCGATGTTGGGTAAGGATGTGAAGATAGACAAGCTGATGATGCTGGCTTTTCATTTTTCAATTACTCGAAAAATGATATCCATTTTTAGAATGTATTGTGCTTGGATTAGAATGGGAGCTCACCCCGGCCATGGGACCATCAAAATATTTTTAAAAATATTTTATCAAAATATTTTAAAAAATATTTTCCATAAAATATAATTTATTTATCTTATGGAAAAATTACATAAGTCAAATAGGCCACACTAAAGCAAAACACTACGGAGGATATTTTAACTATTGAAATTATTTTCAAACTATAAATAAACTAAAATATATTATATATCTAATATGAATTTTTAAATGTAATTTTTTAATTAAATAAATGAATATATAAATTTTTAGACACATAAAAATGGTCCATACCACGATTCTAGGCATAAATGTTTAATTTTAATAATTTTCACTTATTGTGACCCACCTTAGATTAACTTAAATCCGAATGAGACTCATCTGTGAGATTTTGGGTGTAACATGCCACGCCTAAGGTGGGATCCACTGTCATAGAACGCAAACTAAAATGGCGTGGGGAGCAGAATAGCAGTAGCAGCAGTTGAAAAATGTTGAAATCGTTGCTGCTTCTGAGTCTTTTTCTTGAATTACATCAGCCGCGGAAGCATATTAGTGAAATGGTGGCATTGAAAGGTGCAGTCGTAGCTTGAAAGGGTAAATCTCCGTTTCCTTCTCCATTTTCGACCTCCAATTAATTTGGAAATGCTGCTTTTCCCACCCCTTCTTCTAGAATTATGAAAGCAGAAGACAACACTACTTCACCACTAGACCGCTTTGCCCATCTGGTGAATCATCTGCGGGGAGTCCCCCAAGACGGCAGTGCAAATTGTGTAAGATTAGAGGATGCATTGAACCTAATCAAATGCTCAATGCTCACCATCTGCCTTCCATTTACACTTTCAGTGACCTCTTATCTACTGTTGCAAGAATGGGCCACCACTCGTTGTGATTTCTATGTACACAGCAATGAATTCTATCGGCATGTTATCTGATTGATGTACATTCACCATCCTACTCAATTTCGTCTGCCACTCGCATGGCATTCGTTTTGGTTTGGCTTTTTTTGGAAGCATCTAGAAACGTGGGATTGAACCGGACATTGTAGCTCTAGGAAATCTTGTAAATGGCTTCTGTAGGGAATCTAAGCTCGAAAAAGCAGGCAATTTCCTTGTGAAGATGGTGGAGGTTGGCTACCCTTATGGTGTAGTGACTCTTGGAGCTCTCGTGAATGGGCTTTGCAAGACGAAGCAATTAGGTTGCTTTGGAAAATGGAGAAGGTGGGTGGAAGGTTTACACCTAATGTTCGAGTGTATAATCCGATTATCTACCATCTTTGCAAAGATGGGCTTGTCAAGGAAGCTGTTGACATTTTCTTGAAAATGTCTGGGAAAGGGATTGTGCCAAGTATTGTTACTTACAGTTCATTAATTCATGGGCTTTGCAACCTTGGACAGTGGAAAGAAGACATGGGGTTGTTTTACAGAATGCTAGATGGAGGAATCTTACCAAAAATGTCTATTTACAATCCTTTAATTCATGGGGTCTCTAGCATAGGGCGTGGACATAAGCAATGAATCTATTTCGGGAAATGTTGGATCAAGGATGCTCGCTCGCCTGATGTGAGAACCTTCAAGGTATTGGCGGATGCCTTTTGCAAAGAAGGAATGATTACGAAAGCACATGAACTATTAAAATTGATGATTGAAGGAGGTCATGAGCCAAATGTAATCACACTCAATGCACTAATGAATGGATACTGTTTAACAGACATGGATGCTACAGTCAATTTATTTGACTATATGGTTAATAACGGCCATAAGTCTGATGTTGTGACTTAGTCTATCTTAATCAACATGTACTGCAAGAAATTTAAGATACTAAAGCAATGCAGTTTTTTCAAGAACTGACTAACAGAGGATTGAAGACAAATGTCATTACTTACAACACTCTCATTGGTGGCTTGTGTGCAGCGGGGAGGGTTAAACCTGCATTGGAACATTTTAATGGGATGCATGCACATGGAATAAGTGTGAATAATTGTACATACAGAATACTGATGGATGGCCTATGTAAAAACCAATATCTTGTTGAGGCATTGCAGTTGTTTAATGAGACGGAAAGAGAGGGTGTACACTTGATGCTGTAACATTTGGGATCCTTATCAATGGGTTGTGTGAAGCTGGGGAACTTAATGCTGCAAAGGACCTTTTTAGTTCCCTTGCAGCCAAGGATTTTGCCCGTAATGCTATAATGTACCCAAAATTGATAAATAGCTTTTGTAAAGCAGAGCTTTTGACTGAAGCTAAATAGTTACTCTTGCAAATGGAATAGGAGGATTGCCAACCAGATAGTGTCACCTTTAATGTATTGACCCAAGGCTATTTGCAGAACAATGAGATCCATGAGGCCATTCAGCTAGTCAATGAAATGGTCCGAAAGGATTTTCCTCTGGATGCATCAATGGTAGCTCTGATGGTGGACTTACTCAAAAAGGATGAAAGTGAAGAGCATCATCAACTTCTCCTAAGGCTTTTGCCTAAGAAGCTATGATATTTGACATCGACCCTTGTTGTGCACAACAATGGATGTTGTTACTATCAGTATGCTAAAAGGATTCTTTAGAACATCATTGACGGCTTTTGCATGCCACCATGTAGGGATAATGATCTGTAGTATTGTTTTTTAGTATGGGATTGAAAATATCTGAAGTGTCATGCTTTAGGTGTTCTTCATGTGGAGGATACAATCACCACAGATGTAGCCATGGATGCCATTTCTAAACCACTTCTCACAAATACAATATTGATATGCAATTCCATTTATCCGGATTCTTTTGCAGAATTACTTCATCTCTTATGCTTAGCATGTTGTCGAGAAAGGTTTTCTTTCTTCCTTTTTTTTCTTTTTGGCAGTGTTTCACTATCTTTTCTGTTTGATGCACTAGAAATTTTTAATTTTTTGATTCAACCAAAGATAGCCATATTCTTTAATATGCATTAAGCTGCACACAGGTTTGGACCAAGCTATCATGCAACATTCTCATTGCAGCTTCCTATGCCCCCAATATACTGGGATCTGAAGATTCCTTCCATTATACAAATACCACCTCATATTTCATCAGCTTACATAGTTCACTTTGCATAATAAATGGACGACTTCCATGCTGAAGTTTCTCTAAGCAAACTTTGACAATGTGATTGTAGTGCCCCGCCAGTCAACACTAACCAGAACGAGCATCACTTGTCAATCAACCGATCATTCCCCATAGCCACAAGATCGACTAAATAAGTAAGGATTATACAAGCACAAACTACATTATTATAACCATACCAATAGCTACAATCGATAAGGTGTACAGATGATTAAAGTACATAACTGAATAAAGTATATCATCTTTTAATATATACAATTCCCATCAAAATTACCAACTACAATGTGTCCTATATATCACAATAAATATTATAATCATATACATCTTATAAGTCCACAAAACTCATATATATCATATTAAATGACACAATTAACTAGACCACTTGAATTCTCTCTACCTGGAGTTCTAACCCTAGATTGACTTCCCTCAGGTAAACCTATTAAGATTTTAAAATAGGGTGAGGTGGGCAACTCAGTAAGTACATAAGTAAAAGTAATAGATGACTTCCTTTGGTCACACTTGAACCATCACTCATCTACTCATCGGCTAATTATATCCAACACAATTATAAAATTTATACCAGGTTTTATATAAATTACAAACATCAACCAAGTCTGACCATTAACCAATCTCATGATCATACCCAACCTAATACCATGTTCATGAATCTTAGGCTATTAGATAGCCTCACACAAGCAACAATTATGCAACATGAATAAGCACTCTCAAATCATATTATGAATGTAAATCCAGATACGAACATGTAATATATTTGCCCGATCAAACCCCTTATTACTCAAATCATGTGCATCTCATACCCATGCCACATACCTACCCGATCAAACCCCTTATTACTCAGGTCATGTGCATCTCATCACATCGAGCTATTCAGGCTCATCTCTTGGCCATACAGGCTGGGCAAACCACCCACCATCATCATCATATGCACATCTCACTATGCACATTTCACTATTCATCATTCGCTGATACTATCATATGCACTATTCACTATTTACTATTTACTATTTATTTTACTATTCAATATTTACTATTCATTATTCACTATTTACTATTCATTATTCATTATTCACTATTCAATATTCACTATTCATATGAATAGTAAATTATTATTCATGTACACTGTTCACGGTTACTGTTCACAGTGTAGGAATTTTATTTCCATTTTTCATTCATAAAAGTATATATACACCATATGCCATGAATTTGAATCGTACCATATTCCATGAATTTGAACCATATGATTCATTCTACATCTTAAGAGAATCATTTCAAGATAGATGAGTGATATTTAAATCTTTCAACTACATAGAGATCTGATAGTATTTCTTTTTTAATGAATAGAAAACTTCATTAATTGAACTATGATTCTACATCTAAATGCCCCCAAATTCTCATGATAGCATAATACATATGAAATACAATTATTTAATAGATAGGATTGATAGAAAATTCTGATATAGCCTACTTACCTCGGTTTCTTCTTTTCCTCTACTGCCTCTCCTCTCTCCCTACTTCTCTCACCCTCTTGATTTCTCTCTCCCCCTCTCTCCCTCTCTCTCTTTCTCCCTTCTCTCTCACTATCCTTCTCCCTTTATTATAAGCAAAAACCATCTGCCAATGACCGCATTGAATGCAACTATCAACTACCTACATGCAATGCAAGGTATCACAGTGATATATAGGGGGAATATTAATTATATGTTACCAGGCCCACCCATGATGCCATGAGACAAATCCTAGACTATTCATCTACTTGAAGCAACGTAGTGCCAGCAGTCCAGTGTGGCAATCCTTGCAATTCAAAGCTTCAATGATATCCTAGGGCTGAGGGTGTTAATTCGAGCTAATAACCACAAACAAAAGATTGAGATGGTGTGGCACTTGTTCAACTGGCTTGGTCCATCCTTTGTAAGAAAACCTTGTGTAAGATGCTTCCGTTAGGATCACAAGCCACTCATCCCCATTTCTGCTTTCAAGCAACTCTACGGAGTCGCCCAAGTGCAACACCTTAGTTTAACTCTATAGAGTAGCCCAAGAGGTATTGAGGGGCTCAATTAAACTCAACCTTATTTGAAAAATTAGATAATTCAACTTTAATTATTGTAATTTATAGTTTAACTCTAGTTGCATCTTAACCTAATGTTGATAAGCATGCAATTACTTCGGATAATGGGAGACAAGGATAATCCTCATAGATCCTGAGGGGACAAAGTTGCATACATAGCTCTTAAGGTTTGTTAATTCTAAGTTTTTCAATGCTATAATTTTATTAGATAGTGTAAATCGATTCAATTTTCGTTATCTTTGATTTTAGACAAGTTTGCGAGGTTAGTTTACAATTTAGACAAAACAAATCATTTTTTTTTTAGAATGAGAGGGTGTTTGAGGGCAAACAGTAGGAAATGAAGGGGTTGAGAAGAGGGATGGAGGCTTTGATTGGGAAAGGAGATGAAGAAGAGATGGATTTGATCCACGTGGGAGCTCTTCTTACTCACTGATGGCGCATGATGACATTGGCTTGAACTTGGATTATTCCTTGTTAAATCTCTTCTTAGTTGATTAATTGATAGTAGAATTAGCTGATCTTTAGATAGTTTAGCATCCCTCATGCAAGAGGAATTATTTGGGCAATCTAATATTTTAATGAATGGTATTTGGTTAGCAGTTTTTAATTGTTTTCTTACTGGTGTTGGTTTTTAAGCTGTGGAAGAAAACCAGACAAACGAAGGCCGCCCCAATTTTCACTTTCACTAGAGCTGGTTATGATCTTTGAAAATCACAAATACCCAGAAGTTAAAATTTCGGGAATGATAATATTATCCTTTTATTTATGTGTTAAAAATTATAAATTAAATCTGTTATAAAAATCATATATAGTTCATTAAATTTAGCACAAACATTTTTCTCCATAGATTATTCTCTCAAGCATTGAACCCAACGATCGGACGAAATTTGGAGATAAAAACAGGGTTTACGTGGACTGAGGAGTTGCATTTTGGATGCGGTTTTGTTCCTGCTCTATGGTTATCTTGCACTTGTACTCTTGAATTTCTTCTTA
>JAYJMB010003281.1:0-14272 GCA_036873735.1 Pouteria campechiana
TAAAAGCCATATTCCGGCTTTTACGGTTTGAAAAGCGCGTTTTCATATTTCAGCCAAACACTGCAGAATCGCGTTTTAGCTGAAAAAAGCGCTTTTACACTCCCAAAACGCCAGGCCAAACAGGCCCTAAGTCTTGGTGCGTTAGGACTCGTTATTCAAATGACTTGAGACAGACAAGAGAAAAAGAAAAGAAAAACTCGAAGATGACTTAACATTACATACAAATAAATAGAACATAACTGCAAAGCAACCACAGATACAAATGCCATTAAATGTCAGCGCATATACAAATTAATAAAATTATAGATCATTTGAAAATAAATATTGTTAAGACAACATACAAGCACTCTCTAGTGCTGACAGAAATGCAGTTTTGTGCATATGTTGTATGTGGTCCAACCCTGGTTCAATCAACTTCAACAGTGCCTTCTAGTTTCTACAGCTCGAATCAAGTTGACAGTGCCATCTTGTCGGACAATTAAAATCATCTTCGACTCTGCCTTGTTGTTCAAGCTCACTCCATGTTGCTTAGATTGTTAAGTTAGGTTCCAAATTTCAAGTGTCACCTCTAAACTGAATTTGATAATGACACCAACTGGAGGATTGTGAACAAATGAATTGTTCCCTCGTATTAAAAACCTATCTTTCATCTCAATTCTTTCTTTGCTAATGCATGAAATCATCGGTTTATTGGAAATATTGCATCAATCCTTGTCCAATCCCCCATCTGCAAGCCCAATAAAATTGACCCACAGTTAAGCCAAGAAATAATGTGAGTTTTCAACACGGCGGTGTGGACACATCCACCCAGGTTCTGCTTTAAGTCATTCACTAAGCACTCCGCAACAAGCCCACTTTCAATTTGTGAGTGAGTTTCTTTATGAAGCAGAATTTTAGCAGCTTTAATTTTGCTATGCATCAAATGCAAACATCCTGAATGCGACCTGCCTGAGTTTCTATGCGGTTGCATTGTTTTGTTGATAATGCCACATCAGTCAACATTCTGATTCTCCATTTCTAGGTCCTGAAAACACTGATTCCAGTTCAAATTTCATGTACAAATCCAAACTCCCAAGCACTCAGCAAAAATCCAAATTGGCATTGGAGCCTACTCGCATGTTCTGATTCAGCATCTCCAACTCTGCATGAACCAACTCCAAATGAGGACTACTTCTATCACCAACAACAAAGCTAAACACCTTGTTTCCTAGTTCAATCCAACTCCTGCCCACCTCTTTTTGGCAACGCAGCCCCCTCATGGAGTTTCTTGTTGCTGCAAATTCACCCCATTTTCCATCAGCAGCATAAATATTTGAAAGTATGACATACGTCTCTGCACCCTTCGGTTTCAGACCCAATACCTTTTCTGCAGCCAGTTTACCCAAATCCATATTTTTGTGAACTTTACAAGCCCCTAGAAGAGCACCCCAAACTGATTCATCAGCCTTGAAAGGCATCCCCTTTATCAAGTCATAGGCCTCCGTGACCCTTCCAGCCCGCCCAAGCATGTCCACTGCACATCCGCAAATCTCCTGATCTGGAAAAATGTGGTGATCAACAACCATTGAACAAAAATACTTCAAACCCTCATCAACAAGCCCTGCATGACTACAGGCGCTTAGAATGGCCATGAACGCTACATGATCTGGTTGGATACCAAAGCCAATCATCTCATCAAATAATTCCATTGCCTCTCTTCCATGTCCATGGGTCCCGTAGCCAACCATCATGGATGTCCATGAGAGTAAATCCTTTTGTGGAATATCATTGAAAACTCTTTGTGAATAGGCAATGCTTCCACATTTTGCATACATATCCAACAGAGCATTTGCCAAAGCTAAGTTTCCACTAAAACCTCTTTGAATGATTGCTCCATGAACCTGCAGCCCACAATTCAAAATGGCCAACCTTGCACAAGCAGAAGCCACAGTCGTAAATGTAAAGCAGTTGGGATCAAAATCCTGTTTACTCATCTGAGAAAATAACTCCAACGACTCAAAAGAACCAATTCTTTCAAAACCAGCTATCAGAGTATTCCAAGTGATCAAATCTCGGTTGCACATATAGTTGAAATATTGCTTTGCTTCAGATAAGTACATGCATCTGCAGTAAAAGTCAAGCAGAGAGTTTGCAACGGGGAGATTGAATTCAAACCCATACTTACAAATGGTAGCATGAATCTGCTGGCCAAGAATCAGTGACCCAAGCGAAGCACAAGCTCTAACTCCAACAGAACAGCAGAATGGAGTGAGGTCAACACCATCCTATTCAAATGATGAAAGAGCCAGTAAGATTGTTGCCATTAGATATTGAATCGTCAAGTCTAGACTTGCCCCAAATTACGTTCTAAGAGGGGTCTGTTTTTACCTGCTAATATACATTTCCCACTAACTACCCTCAAATCACAATGCTGGTTGCAAACTTGGAAACAAGAACTGCACTCCTTTGAGAAGGGCCATGATATCTTTTCTTTGGTATGCTTCCGGCCCAACTGGGCAGTAGATGGGGTAGGAATATCCGCCTCCAGAACCAGAGACTTGACCAATGTTGGGGCATAAGCCTAAAAAGCAAATGAGCTCCAACATAGCCCAAATCCGATTGGCCCTTTCCAACCAAATGAAGATTGTTTTCGTAGTACCTGAATCATCCGTTGAAAGGTATGGATCCCAGCATGCCCATCTCCCTGCCTTGTATACCCTGCAATCATGCTCGTCCATGTCGCATCCGTCCTCACCACCAGCCAATCAAACACCCTACATGCATCGTCCATTGTCGCTCCACACGAAGCATACATGTCAAGGAGAGCATTGGCCACGTAAAGATATCCATCCAAGCCACGCTTCACCGCCAGCCCATGTGCCAGCGACCCGCGTAGACCACACACCATGCCTTTGCACGCCTTGAGGAGGCTAGAGAAGGTGAATTCATTGGGTGGTGGGCCCACCCTGACCATATCCCTGAACATGGCCCATGCATGCTCATGCTGACTGCGAGACGTGTACCCGGCGATCATGGCCGTCCACATGACCACGTCACGGTCGGGACTTTCGTCGAACAGGTTGCGCGCATCATTCAGCATGCCTTTCTCGACAAAGGCCTTGATATGCTGGGTGGCTTGGATTGCATGGAGCGTTGGTGTTGCACTAGGCTTTGATTGAACAGTCAGATTGAGGGTTTTATGAAATGGGCCTTTCATGGTGGGAGGCTTGGAGGGTTTGATAGAAGGCAGCAATATCTTAGCAAGCATTGAAGCCTTCCCGGGGATTCATCTCCAACGCACAATCCATACTTCGTTTCGTCCGTAAATTGGATGGTACGTTGCGTTTATGTGTCTGGGGCCAAGTGATCCAGAAGGTTGATACAAGCACAAGATCTCGTTGCCAGTGTTCCCCAATCTATGCTAGCGTACTACACGTGAATTCTCACGCTAGTAGGAACGTTTTAGCTTAATCCTAAATTATAAATTATAAGTTTAACACCCCAACTTTAGCGAACGTGAATTATCGTCGGCTTTTTGAAATATTTTTCTCATTCAGGTGAATGATTTAGTAAAGTTTTGTGACTTTTTAATACATGTGAACATGGCAGAGACACATGTACTTGTGGTGGGCAATTGCCAAAAAGTTATGTTGAAATCTAGACTCTAAATAAAATTTCCTCCTCATTTTTCAAAGATTTTGGCATGAATGTGATAAGTTATACATAATTTTTTTCTTTGCTACGTATGGTCATCGATGGATGATTTTACCTGTTTGATGATTTTTTTAAAGATTATTAGATGGGTTTTAATATATGTTGATGCAAATGCATTGTAACTTGTGCGTACGTGCATCTGTCTAGATAATATATATATATATATATATGTATGTAATAAGTAAAGAAAATATTGATAAAACTAATATTGGCATGGCGAGTGGAGTTATGTGTTGTATGTTTAGGAGATCGTATCTTTGCTATTCATTTTATTTGTTATTCAATTAAGGGAACACTAGATTGACTTTTTGTTTTCATTTTTTTCGAGCATAATTGTAAAATTAATATATTTATTTAAAATAGCTATAATAAAAATGTATTTATTGCAATTTTTATCTTAACTATTCAAGCGTAACTGGCTAATTGCTAAACTGATTTATGGTGGATTGCTATAAAGAATATTATATAACAAAAAATATCCTTAAATATTTAATATTTTAAGATAGACTTAAGGTATAAATTTTAAACCCTTCACGAAAAGTCTCGCTCCGCCACTGCAGCTAAATATATATAGTCGATTTTCATACTTTTAATATAATTGTACATTTTTTTTAAATCATGGCATAGTTTCCGTAGGCGATGAAAATGGTTTTAATATTTCATTTAATTAAATAATACTAAAAATCATGGACCGATTAAATTTCATAAAAATATTTTTGACCTCATTGAATCACGATGCAATAATTTTTCGTATCGCCCATTAAAATCTAGATGCATTTATCTGAGCACCAAATTCATAGAAATTTTTGTATGGCGGTCCAATCCATTCATGCATGAACCAACCGCATGTGAATGACTTTGAATCATCTCCACCCATTGCACTACCGCATCTCGGAAAATAAAATGACACGAGGTAAATACAGCTGCCCACCACCTTGAAAAAGAAAAACGCTGCGCCAAAGTGTCATTTTCACATTTATGGGTTTTGTTTATGTTGATAAAAAACCTCCATCCATCCTTTTTTTTTCTTTTATATAATAATGATGATGATGATGATGATGATGATAATAATAATAATAATAATAATAATAATAATAATAATAATAATGTAGGTTATCTACGTTGCCTACATAAGTAAATAAATTATTAAAATCCTTATCTTATTATATTATGGTCTATTTAAGTACCATATTGTTTTAAAATTTTAAATCTAATTTAGTATTACGTATTTTAGTCGATTCACAAATTTAATGAATTTTTAAATTGTTGTAAAATGTAAGAATCCCTTGAAATTATCTTGATTTGACTCATATAAATGATAAATAGAATTAATTATATTAATAAATACTTATAATTAAAATTTTATAAAAATGAAAGAAATGTGTCTGGTTTAGAAGCTAGTTATGCCCCAGGTGGAAATTGCATTTGAAAACGGTGTTTGTGCCTGTCCATGTCATTTGCCTGCTGCTGCTTACGTTCCCGATCCGGTTGCCGATTAAAGCTCAACAAAAGCTGTCTCATTGAGTGGAAAAGCTAAACAAGGTAGCATAAAAGGAAAAGCTTTGCATGGATTTCCGAGACCATCCCATCAGGATTCAAAAGAGACGTCTGGATGCCGTGGAAGGTAAATGGGAAAAGAAATACACATTGGTATAAGTATCAACTGTAGAGCAGAAACCAGGAATGAGGCAGTAAAAGGGGCAATGGCAAATATACCCACATCTTTCACTTGAAATTACATAAAAATGCCTATATTGTCTTAAATACTAATATCTAAAAAAATATGGGTATACCTACAATTGCTTGGAAAAGGATTGGAAGATGTTAAATCTCCTTCAATTTACACCACTCATTTGTTATCCATTTATCTTCTCCCTCAACGTTTCTAATAAAAATATACATCATATGCACCTTAATCAAATACGAATGCATGAATGGGATCTTATTTTTACATATGTTTTTAGTGAAGTGTGATTTGTATTGGTAATTAATTTTTATGATTAGTGTTATCAGAACTGGATAGATAGTCAATCGGTTAGGCATCCAATTTACCGTCCAATGAGCTAGTTCAGCTAGATGAACCTTTTTTTTTAATTTTTTTAAATAAAAAATTATATAATATAATTTTAAAAAATTTAAACTATAGATATTAATTTAAATATACAAATCTTTTATTATAATGTTAAAACTTTTATTATTGAATGGAACTAGGCTAGATTTAACTAGTCAACTGATTGGTTTATGGTTGAACCACCGATCCAGTTATGATATCGCTGTTCATAATTTTCTTTTCTTTTGTCTTGGATCATCATTTGGATGTAAAAAGTTGATTGTCGGGTTCATTTGTTGTTAATTAGATTTTAGTGCCCAGATCCACTTTCCATGAAGCCCAAGAGCAGTGAAAAAAGTAATGTAAGATTCCTGCTCTTGAGTCATCCAAAAAGGACTTAAGCCAGAGAAGTAATATAATGGAATTTTTAAAAATATATTATGATCTAGTACCATCTTCTATCTTGATGATATTATTTTTTTAATCTATAGTAAATGAAAATTTTCATTTCTTGTTGTTCAAACACCCCCTGGGTATTTTTTGCGGCATTTCATGTCTAAGATGGATACATTTTGTCTTGTAAACGTTAAACAATTTCAAGACCAAAATCGCTTTTATTTCGAGACCAAAGTGAGTTCTAATCCAATGGCTTAATTAATAGAAACAATTAATTATTAACTAAACTAAATAATTTATTTGATAATTTTTATTTTCTGAATCAAGAAAATAGTTTACATTTAAGAACTTCGATTTAAACGTACCATACCTGCCATGTCAACGTTGCTAGTTCAAGTGACTCGTCTTTCAAGCCGGCAATACAAAAGCAAAAGAATCCAAGGAGTTGAATTTCATGCATGGAATGGGATACACATGTTTGCATTGTTTCCCTGGATGATTGAAGAAGCAAGGGCAACGCTGTAATTTACAGTATTAACGGGAATTTGGAGAATCGGCCTGAATTGCAACAGAAAGTCCCTATCAGGCTGTCTATTTGGTGTATATGATTTCACGTGTGTCGAAATCCACAAAATGTTAAAGTATGTAAATGAATGAATGAATGAATGGCCACAGCACACCCCTCCAGAGAGAGAGAGAGAGAGAGAGAGAGAGAGAGAGAGAGAGAGAGAGAGAGAGAGAGAGAGAGCCTGTTCACGACAAACTGTATACAAGGACCACCAATTTTCATCCAAACATCAAGAATCTTTGCAGGCTTTTCTATTCCATATTTTATTTCGACTGTTTTTCTTTACTATTTCGTTTTCAACGTAAGAGCTGTAAAATCACTTACGTCGAAGTAGGAATTTCCAACATTTAATTACCATCTTCTCAAAATTTTAAACAAAGATGACAAAGGAAACATCTAGACTTCGTGCTTGGGGATTGAGACGTACGTGCAAGTGATCGGACCGTTCATCATCGAACAACAACCCTTCCTGATTTTGGACCCCCCGTTGGGAATTCTAAAACTTTCTTGTGAAAGCTTCATTTATGAAGATCACCAAACCCAGAAGAAGACAAAAGCTAAGATGGGCTAATCACAAAGGCCAGCCTATATGAGGCTTTGAATACAGTGTAATCCGGATCGTTCCAGCAACCATAAGACATGGGCAGCACCCAATAACCAGGCTTCTGAGGCATGTGTGCATGCATCCGATAATGCAACTTGGAGTGTCCACATTCATGCACGCATACCCATGAAAAATACACGTATTTCCTGGGGCATTTCAAGCTTTTCAAGCCTTCTTTTTCTTGCCCACATCACCTACACACGTGCCTATACCTCACGAATTCCCAAACGCCCCACTTTACATTTACAGAAGGAAGATTGGTTTTGATCTTTTGAGCTAACGATCGCCCAAATCACACACATGTGGCCATTCTCGCTTGGCAAGTGAGAAGGCCATGATTCTCACGCACCCACATTCCGTTTTTGGAAATTAAGGAAGGTGTGTTTAAATGCTCGACCAGGGGTCTTGATGATCAGTTGGTGAGGAGAGCAGTGTCAGGAAAGATTGCTAGTTAAAGGAGGAATCAAGGGCTTGGATTGGAGGATGAGCCAACAACGACGTGTTATGGTAGAAGGAGAGTATCTATCTGTGTGGACCAGGGATGGGAGGAAAAAAAGTTAGGGCCAATTCGGGCAGGGTGTGGTCAACCTGCCCGATGCTGCTCCTCATCGTCGGCTTTTGTTATGGAATTTACAAAACGCAGGCCAAGAACTCTCTCTCTCTCTCTCTCGCCCCACCCCCCACCCCCCTTGACCCTTCCCTGGAAGACCGTGACCCTTGCACGCGTGCGTCCTTGCTTCCATTCCCCATGCCACTACCAGAGATTATTAAAATAGATATGGAGAAAAAGACTTTTATACTCTGGCAGAGTGATCTAGTTCATGCTCAGATATCTTCATCCCAAAGATACAGTATAATCACCTCTGCACCTTAACCAAACAGCACGAAGAAATTCGATGGATGCATTAATCTATCTGTCTTTCTCATTTATTCATCCAAGTTGAGAGGGAAAACTATCACTTTTTGAACAAAGACATAACTATCATTTCTGTAATTCTTATAGGCATTTTCATCCATTTAAAAATTTTAGGGTAGATTTGTAGATTAAATGAAACAACGGATATGTGATACAACATTGAAATTAGTAAGAGGAGGATCTGCAAATTTCATGAGGATATCTAAAAGACTCAAGCCTTAAATGGTATATGGGAAAATTCAACATCTGACAACAATGTGTTGTTTACAAAAATCGTCACATTTGTTTCTAATACAGGTGCTATGCTTTCTTCCTAAAATATTTTTGCTTCAGGTCGAGCCCTTACTAAGCTTTATATATAGTTGTGCTGTGAGTAACTGACGCGGGAAAAGATCATCCTATTTGTGTATCATTGACTCCTTCCATGAATCCTAACTTGTTCGAATAGAATCCAAGTATATAATCAATATACGATTGTTAATATGAAATAAAGGTTGAGAAAAAATTCTATAAACATAAGGAAAATAACTGTATGTTGCGTACCTAGAATTAAGAACCGTCTTTATCTT
Source organism: Pouteria campechiana (assembly GCA_036873735.1). Taxonomy (NCBI): domain Eukaryota; kingdom Viridiplantae; phylum Streptophyta; class Magnoliopsida; order Ericales; family Sapotaceae; genus Pouteria; species Pouteria campechiana. The sequence continues at coordinate 8,797 of JAYJMB010003281.1, forward strand.
TTATACTTCCTTTAATTCTTAACTTTTGTGAACATTTGCTACTGAGAATTTAATTTTAGTTAGTTTATTATTAACTTTTCTATGATATTAGCTAGTTCAACTTTTTTCTTTATTTTAATGTGATCTTTAGCTAGTTTTAACTACCTATAACAACTCTATTTTTTGTTATTATTATTTTAAAAAGTTAATTTATTTTATTTTATTTATTTTATGACTAATATAATTCTTTATTCTATTAACATCATTGCATCTTTTTTTTTGTATCTTTCTTATGGATTTCACTAATTTTATATCTTTTACTTTTCCATAATCTCTGTTTAAGTGAGGATGACAGTTCAATAAAACTTCCATACTAAAATTTCAAAGAATTTTTTTAAAATTTATTATATAAATATTTACATAAAATCCAACCCAACCATTATACATATAATACTGCCTATTTAGCTAGAAATATAAAGATAATGTTGATAAACACTTAATTGCACCAAAATTAGAATGAGTTAAGGATAAATTTGCACCCTTAAAATTCTTTCCTTGCCTATGGGAACCACATAGATATAATCAGGATTTTATAAAATTTTATTATATTTTAATACTTGTGTAAATCGATCAAATTATTTTTCATATTTGATATATGATTTTATAAATTGCAAGTTCGGAGGGAGATCTTTTTCACGATTTGAAATAGAGACATGTCCTTGGGGAGATTCAAACCTTCCATAAGGAAAGGCTCACTTGAAAGTGTGATGGATAAGCGCTATTTATTGAGTTTTTCTATGTTCTAACTATCCATACTTGTTAAGGGAGGCCCACTTATCTGTTCAATGAATTTATGTGTTTTTCCATTCGCTTTTTTATTTTTCCCTACTAAGAACTTTCATTCCCATTTTTATTGGTTTATCGTTGCGCTAGAAGTTCATGAAAACCATTGTTAGCATGGGTGTACATTTGGATAGCACTGAAATCAGTGGAGCTTTCATTATGCATGATTTCTCAAATCTGGCCAATTTATTCAAAATATGGACATCTTGGAAGCATTGAAGCACGCACTTATTTTGAAAATTTTATTTTCACCGGTAAGATATTGTATTAAAGTTGAAAAAGATGATTTTTATTCTGGGACAGAGCTAGAGAGAAGGAACATGCATATATCACATATCATTGAGGAGGTTTAAAACATTGCAATTGAAAGTTTAGTTTTGTCCAAAGGAAGGATAAAAGAAGGAGCTTAGAATTTGTCTGTTATTTCATGTGTACTATATGTGCAATCATGCAGACGCAACATGCGTCCAAACCTTACACATCAAATCGGTCATTTCTTGATTTTGAATAAAATGGAAAATTTTCTGAGCTGTTTTGGTTTTACGTGGTATGTATAAATGGCACCAAATAATGCTAAGGAATCATAATTATATATTTACCAAATCGGTAGCCAGTATTGTCGTTGGTTTTAGTACACATGGGCATGCATGGTCATTTATGCCTATGTATGTACGGATGTATATTGATAATGATTTAATAGATGGATAAATTATTTTAAAAAATAAAATGGGTAATAAAAATTATGCTCAAGAAAAAAAGAATAATAAAATTGATGCTTGATATTACAAAGTAAGTAGAAAGTGGGGTGATTACGAATAGTTAAATGCCACGTGGCACACAACCCACTGTCCAAACATACACTTAATTAGTTAATTTTGATGCTGTGCTGGCGAATTTGTACGTCCTCTTGGTCACAGATGTTCCCAGAGCACGCGCGCTCGGATTGGAAATATCAGCCGTTCATCAAAAGATCTAGAAATAATCGTCCACAAAAATATTAAAAGAGAAGGAAGGGAAAAGGAAAAATCTGAACAGTAACTTTTCGAGACGATGAGATTGCATTTATTGGGCCGATTGGATTGCCTGATTCCCAGAAGACTGAGTCAGCAGTCACCCATGCTTTCCCTGCCGTCCTAATTGGCGGGAAATATGAGGATGCCACGTGGACGGCCAGCTGTAGCTGGAAATGGGAGAAAGGGAAAAGTTGCTCTGGCGGAACGAGAAAGTTCATACGCTTGCATGATATGGCGCGTGCGTCACACAGCGACTCTAATGTAACAGAATTAAAAAAGAAAAATTTGTGGCCGCAAGAAAAAGTTTGTAGCGCCTTTTGGATGAGATTGGGCATAAACTGTTTGTCTCAACATTTGACAAAAGTCAACTTACTTTTTCTTTTTGCCTGGTTGAGGGTTTGGTGGTGAAATTACAGCAGTGGAAGATGTGGTTTGGTAGAGATTTGAGATGAGGTGAGAAATTTGGAGGGGTAGAATTGGATCACATGCATGCAAAATTGAGTGGCAGAGCATGGAAGGGAGTGCAGACCAAGGTAGGAGTACGAGAAAGGGTGGCGCAAGAGGTCGGGAAGAGCCGGCGGGGAAACCGGCCAACCGCTGGGGCTTACGTCACTTAGTGGGTTATATTCCTTCTGGTTTGGGATCAGTCGTTGTCAGCTCTACGATCAGCCCTACCATCCTCCCTCCTGCTTCGGCCTTCATAATCCCCTCATCTCTCCCTATACCGGGAGGAGAGAGCGAGTATAGAAGATTCTCCATCCTCCTTTTCTGATCATTCGTCTTTCTCTGCTAAAAGCATACCAAGGTTTTCCTCTCTCTCCACACCCCCGCCTCTTCAAGATGTATAGTAGGAAAAATTCCATCCTTTTTATCTCTGAGAAAGAGAGTAATGGCGGAGCATTTCCTCTATCTTCCCTTTCTTCTTTCTCTCTCTTTGAGAAGAATAGCAAGAAAACTCTCTCACTCTGTGGAGGATATGGGAATGATGGGGTCTTTTATTGCAGTTCTTTCAGCATGATTCCATGTGGAAATTTAAGATAACTGCATTTCTTCACTTATCATTTCTATCCTTCTCCCTTTTGTCTGCTTTACATCATTGAAACCTTTTCTAAGAATTAGATAATCAATAAGAACTTTTTACCATTTTTTTTTTATGTCCGTAGAGTCAACTACTTTGTGTCCTTTTCTTACTCGTCCCTCACGACTCTCCCTTTTGCAGGTTGCAATGAATTGGGTCGTCTCCAGCGGCTCTCTCTTTATTTCAAGAATTGGAATTTTTGGGGGTGATAGAATACTAGTAGGACTCAGCAGCATGAGTTATGGCCTTGTTTGCAATTTATTACCAACTGCAATCGTGGTTGGAACTTTGTCGCCATAGATTGGCGCTATCCTGCCTGAGCTTTCTACTTCACTTGGCCTCCTTCTCCCAATTTTTTCTTTTGTTCTAGTCCCCAGAGCTGTAGTCTTCTTGACCTTGTAAGACCTTTTCTTGACCTTGTAAGACCCTATATCACCTTTGCTATCTTCCTTTTCCTCCCTGTCCTCAACTCTTCAACAAAATGTGCTTCTGGAGATCCAACCTTCCGTTTTTCACTTTCCTTATCTTCACCTTCTTCTCTCCTCCTGTCTATCCCTCCTGAGCTATTTACAAATTGAACTGCAGTGTTATTTCACTCTTTCAGTATCGGTTCTGTATGTGATTTGTAATGAAAATGCCTATTTTGGAAGTTTGTTAGAGACTCTTTAAGTGAAGAGGAACAAATGCCCAATTATGGGTTTTCTTATTGATTAACAAATGGGCAATCAGGCAGCCAAATGATGATCTTATCTCTTCTCCTTGAAACAATAATACAATTTTGTATCATTGTCTTCCCATAAGTATGGCTGCATATAATGAAAGATCGAACGCAGCAGCCGTCTCACAGTCACAGGTGATGGCACACAATTCTTCTCCTGCGAAGTCGAATGATGCAAAAGATGAGCCACACCGATTGCAAGTCGACATGCGAATAATCACACAAACGGTCGACTTAGTATTCCGTCGGAAGGCCATAAAGTACAACTAGTCATACCGCCAGCTCCTGACTGCTACTGTAATTTGATTTTATGTTCTAAGCAACATTGGATTAGCTTAATTTTCAAACCAAGTAATCATCATGGTGTTGCCCATATATTCCATGGATGGGATGTCCTAAATGTGTGCATGTTCCCTGTAAGATTGTCTTTATGTTGTTATGTTGTCACTAATCATACAACGGATGCATGGCTCTCTCTCTCTCTCTCTCTCTCTCTCTGGTATTTTGTGCTGGTTTGTATTATGTGTGCAGAAAGGGCCGTGCAGGCATCAGTTTCATTGTTTTATATGTTGTTTGAGAGATGGCTGAGAAGACAGTAAATATTCCCATGACTCGTCTCCGTAGAGCCACCTCGTGAGTGTTTGAGCGTACTGCATATCCGCCTGGCAGCATTTTGTGACTTTGGTTATGCTGCACTCCGTGCTCGCAACTCGATCAAGTGTGGGTGAGTTGGCAAATGTACCCACTATCCACACACACACAAAATGGGGTTTTGGATCTGCTCCTTATCATGCTTTTTCCGAGATGGAGGGCAGATTTGGTGCAAGATGAGTCTATCTAATTGACTCCAAATGGCTATGTGGAGGAGAGAGTTTCTAATGTCTTCATGTCATATCATATCATATATATATAAAGATTAAAGAGGATGATGATGCATGAGCCTAGAAAAAGCAAAACTTAAAGCGGTTTTTGACATATCCACTGCAAGTTTTTTTTTTTTTTTAATAATGAACTTAACCGATACATTAATTTTTAGGTGGGACAATTTAGATGTGTTTGCTTGAAACATGTGAGAACGTGAAGCTGGCTAGCAACCCATCTTCTTTCTAGCTTTGCCAAAAACTGGAAGGTCCAAAAATCCTGATGAGCCACCTCATTGCAAGATCATGCATGTATTCTCTATAACCACGTGGTGGGGTCTGCCTGAGCGTTGTTTTCTTGGGTGTCCCCTAATGATGGCGAGGGAATTTTCAGAATGGCCGGTTCGCATTTTGGAAGCAAGGCGGGCCAGATTACTATTCGTCATTGAGTCTAGACCTGTATGGCTTGATAGCACAGCCGATTGCATGCCTTTGGTTTTGCTTAGGATGTTATCACAATTCCTCTTTCAAAATAAAAGTTATCTTACACCAAATGAATAACCATCTAAAAAAAGTTATTTCTTTTGGAAACCGAATTATTTCCTGACTTGATTGAAAACCGGTTACGCAACTAATTAAGATCCAAGTTATACTTTGTGTGGGTCAATATCTGCTTCTTTCATCTAGCTAAAAATGTTAGCTAGGTTCGATATATTGGTGTCTTCGGGTAGTTGGAAATTGGGATCGAAATGGAGATGGAGATGTAAATAATATCAACAAAATAGAAAATGATTTTAGCTATTTAGTTAGATAAATTAAGGATCATAATTGAATATATGGATAGTTACAATATCTCTTATTCATGCCTAACTTATGCTATTCATCATCCCGCCCGTCAATCAGATATCAAACTTGTGCATCCTTTCGAGAGTTATTTTCCCTGATAGTCCATTTTCTAAGCATTTGTTTGAAATTGATGGTGCAA
>JAYJMB010003282.1:0-14272 GCA_036873735.1 Pouteria campechiana
GAAGCTTTCCATGAGGCATGGGAAAGGTTTAAAGAAATTTTGGTTCAATGCCCTCATCATAGATATCCACTTGAGTTACCTAACCAATTTTTCTATGATGGATTGATACAACCATGTTAAGCTATGGTTGACAATGCTGCAGGTGGAGCCATTAGAGAGAAGACTCTGGAAGAAACATATGAGCTTTTTGAGATGTTGGGAGTAAATTCTCAATAGAAAAGTATAAGAGGTAGATCTAGGGGAATTTATGAAGTGAATTCTAATTCTAATCTATCAATGCAGATGTCAGAGATGGCTAAGTAGATGAAGGCAATGTGCTCTATGATGGTGCACTTGAAGCAACCACGACCTGCTCCGATAGTGGTCTGTTCTTTTTGTGATAATTCAAGATATTCACCTAATATTTGTCCTTCAAATGAGCATTTTGCAAGTGATGTTGAGCAAGCTAATGCAATGAACTTCTACAACCAAAGACCATGGAATGACCCATACTCTTACAATCTTGGTTGGAGTAGTCATCCTGACTTCTCTTGGAATAATGAAAGAAATCAGAAACAAGCTAGAAAATTGTTTTAACCTCAACTGAAAAAGCCTACACTTGAAGGAACCATGCAGAGTTTCATTCAAGAAACACAAACCTTGTTCTAGAATAATGAAACGAAATTCCATAACATTGATTCCAGATTCCATAACATGGAAGCATCCATGAAAAAGATGGAAACTCAGTTAGGACAAATTGCAGAAGCAATAGAGTGCCACACACCTAGGAAGTTGCCTAGCCAACCTGAGTAAGCAAAAGCAATAACAACACTAAGAAGTGGAAAGGTAATTGATAATAAGGTTAGAGAAGATATTGATAGTTGAATTATTTTTGCAGGAATGGAGAGAGGCAAGAAAAAGACTGAGGAGGAATAGCATCCAAAGAAGGCAGTATTTCCAGTAGTTGACCCTCCTATCAACTACAAAGCACCCCTACTGTATGATCCTCCTGTCCCTTTTCCAGGAAGGCTAAAGCAAAGTAAATTTGATAAATCATTTTCTAACATTTATGATATCCTTTCCAAAGTTAATGTCAATTTGCCTTTGCTTGATATAATAAAGAATATGCCTACTTATGCTAAATTTTTGAATGAATTAAATACAGGAAGCATAAATATGAGCCACATGAGAAAGTTTTAGTTTCAGAGCTAGCCAGTGCAATTTTACAGACAAACTTTCCCCCAAAACTCAAGGATCTAGGTAGTTTCAATATCTCAATCACTGTTGGAGGGACAAACAAGGTAAAGGCAATGCTAGACTTAGGTGCAAGCATTAATTTTATGCCTTATTTTATTTATATGCAACTTGGATTAGAAGAATTGAAACTCACTAAAATGTCTCTACAGCTTGTAAACAGATCCGTTAAATATCCTAGAGGCATTCTAGAGGACATTTTTGTGTAGATTAATAAACTAAGTATTCCAACAGATTTTGTTCTTCTTAACATGGAAAGACAAATGATACTAGAAAGAGTAGTGCCTATTCTTCTAGAATGCCCTTTCATGGTAACCATTAAAACAATCATAGATGTGCACAATGGGAAGTTAAAGATGACTATCTTAGATGAAACTTTGGAATTTTCTATTTATAATTTTTTATCACTACCTTTACATCCCAGTGGATGTTTTCAAGTTGATGAATTGGACTCACTTATTTTATCAACTTTCATGCAGGAGGAGATAACTAATAAGCTAAAATTGTTGCTCACTACAGATGACTGGAGGAGAATGAAAAGATGATGAATTTGAAAGCTAAACTTAATATAGCAAAGCAAGTTAAAGAAGGAGACGGTTTTAATGAAGGGTTGTCACATGTGAACCCAGAAGTTGAATAACCATCTTTTACATCAACCTAACTAGAATTGAAACATTTACCTCAAAACTTAAAGTATGTATTTTTAGGTGTAAACAAGTACTTTTCTAGCAATTATTGTTTCTAACTTATCTATTGATGAAGAAATTAAGCTAATGAATGTGTTGAAAGAGCACAAAGGTGCTATAGGGTGGACCTTAGCAAACATCAAGGGAATTAGCCCCACTATGTGTATGCACAAAATTTTGCTGGAAGATGATGCAAAAACTTCTAAAGAAGCTTAGAGGAGACTTAACCCACATAGGAAGGAAGCTGTGAGAGAAAAGGTGATCAAATTGCTGAATGCAAGTATTATCTATCCAATCTCTAACAGCAAATGGGTAAGTCCAGTGGATGTGGTCAAAGAAGTCTGGTATTTCTATTGTAAAAAATGACAATGATGAATTGGTGCCAATGCGAATGACTATAGGGTGGCAGATGTGCATTAACTATAGGAAACTAAATGCAGCCACAAGAAAGGATCACTTTCCCCTTCCTTTTATTGATTAGATGATTGAAACATTGGCAGGTCATGCTTAATACTATTTTCTAGATGGTTTTTCAAGTTATAATCAAGTTCCAATTACCCTACAAGACTAGGAGAAAACCACTTTTACTTGCCCATTTGGAAATTTTGTATATTAAAGGATGCAGTTTGGTTTGTGCAATGTCCTTGCTAATTTTCAAAGGTGTATGATATCTATGTTTTCTAATATGATTGAAAAGTTTATTGAGGTGTTTATGGATGATTTTTCTATTTTTGGAGACTCATTTGATGATTGCCTTCGTAACTTAAGTTTGGTGCTTAAAAGATGTATGGAAATGAATTTGACACTGAGTTGGGAAAAGTGTCACTTTTTAGTAAAGCAAGGAATTGTGCTTGGGCATATTATTTCAAGTAAAAGTATTGAGGCAGATATTGCAAAAGTTGAATTGATTGCAAAGTTGCCACCACCAATTTCAATCAAAGGAGTTAGAAGCTTTCTTGGTCATGCAAGTTTTTACCAACGATTTATTAAAGATTTCTCAAAATTTTATAGATTGCTTTGTAACTTGTTGGCTAAGGATGTAACTTTCTATTTTAATGAGGAGTGCGTTGTAGCCTTCAATACTTTGAAAGAAAAATTCACATCCGTTCCTATTCTAGCAGTTCCTGATTGGTTTCTTCCATTTGAACTCATGTATGATGCATCAGACTTTGTTGTTGGTGCTGTCTTAGGATAGAGAGTAGATAGGTTACCTCATGTCTTTCATTTGCAAGTAGGACTCTAAATGAAGCACAATTGAACTATTCTACCACTGAAAAAGAATTACTTGCTATTGTGTTTCTTTGGAAAAATTCCGTTCTTACTTGATTGATTTAAAGGTAATTGTTTAGTCAGATCATGCTGCACTGAGATATTTACTAACATAGAAAGTTGCCAAGCCTAGGTTGATTAAGTGGATTTTATTATTGCAAGAGTTTGATCTGACAACTAAGGACAAGAAGGGTTATGAGAATGTGGTAGCAGATCATCTATCTAAGCTAGTGGAAGGAACTGACTTTGACCAAGAAATAGGAAAGGAAAATATTCCTATCAATGAGATCTTTCTTGATGAGCAATTATATTCTGTGAAGGGGAGTAAACCTTGGTATGCTGATATTGTAAATTACTTGGTTAAAGGAATTTTTAATCCTCTGTTGAATTCACAGGGAAGAAGAAAGTTGCTATCAATGGCAAAGCATTATTTCTAGGATGACCCAGTCCTATTCAAAATATGTCCAAACCAAATCATTAGGCATTACATTCTGGAAGATGAGCAATAGAGTATTCTGAAGCATTATCACACGTTTAGTTGTGGAGGGCATTTTGGAGGGAAGAAAACTGCTTTCAAAGTCTTTAAATCTTGGTTTTATGGGCCAATAATTTTTAAGGACGTTCATCCTTCTTGTGCTATGTGTGACAGATGCTAGAGGATAGGAAACATTGGAAAGAGGGATTAGATGCCATTTACAGATAACCTTGTCATTGAACTTTTTGATGTATGGGACATTGCTTTCATAGGTCCATTACCACCATCCAATGGGAACCAGTATATCTTGCTTGCTGTGGATTATGTGTCCAAGTGGATTGAAGCTATGGCCACTAAGATTAATGATGCTAATGTTATGCTGAGATTTTTGAAAGATAGGATTTTTTTTTCAGGTTTAGCATTCCAAGAGCTATCATTAATGATAGGGGAGCTCATTTCTGCAATAAGGTTTTTGCAACTCTATTAAAAAAGTACAACATCACTCACAAGGTTGCAACACCTTATCATCCACAAATGTCGGGGCAGGTAGAAGTTAGCAACAGACAAATAAAAGCAAGTCTAGGAAGAACTATGAACACTTCAAGGAAAGACTGGGCAATGAAGTTGAATGATGCCTTGTGGGCATACAGGACTGCTTTCAAGACCCCAATTAGAATGAGTCCATACAGACTTATTTTTGGGAAAGCCTTCCATTTGCCTTTCAAGTTGGAGCATAAGGCTTACTAGGCTATTAGACATCTAAATTATGATATGGAAATAGCAGGAGAGCAGAGAAAACTTCAGCCTCATGAACTTGAGGAGCTGAGGAATAAGGCATATGAGAACGCTAAGATCTACAAGGAGTGAACCAAGAAATATCATGATAAAGTCATTTGTAAATGGTACATTGAGCCTAGAATGGATGTTTTGCTTTATGACTCACGTTTGCATTTGTTTTCAGGAAAACTGAAATCACGTTGGGTCAGCCCATTCCATGTCTCACAAGTGTTTCCTCATAGAGTGATTGAACTGAAGAATCCAAAAGACAGGAGCACTTTCAAAGTTAAAGGGCATTATGTGAAGAAATACAACAGAGAGGATGTGCTAATGCCATTGAATGAAGTTTGGGAAATTAAAAATTTGTATTAAAATGGAGTTTATCTTGCTTAGATGTTAAATAAAGTGCTTCTTGGGAGGCAACCCAAGTTGTTTAATCTTTCAGTTATTTCAATTTCTTAGACATAGTTAATAAATAAGCTAGTTGTATTAGTTTAAATAAGCTTGCTTTGATTATTAAGTTGTTAGATTACATTGATATTTTCTTATTTGCTATACTTAATATATTGTTATTTTGTGTTTGATAGGTTAAATGCATAAATAAGGATTTCAAGCAAGGAGATCAAATAGGGTGATCAAGTAGCATGGGAAAGGTTCAAGGTAGCAACAGGGCACCTCCAGCACTAGAAAACCGCAAGAAGGCAAGGGGAGGCAGTGACCGAGCACCATCGGGGCCTACCTAGCACCACCGGTGCTAGATGTTTTATAAAAAAAATGCAGCAGCTCTATTGTCTTCCCACCTCTATGTGACATCCCACATCACCTGGGTGAGGAAGGGAGTCCTGGGCTAAATATCTGAGGCTCGTTTGCAAAGGTGTCACCCGTTTTGGGCGGGTGAAGGACGGGCCCAGAGGTGCTATTGAGGTTCCTGTTAAGGATACACTGTGTGCTAGAAGGGACAAATTCGTGATTCTGGTGAGGTTCCTGGTAAGGATGTACTAGGCAGAGCGAACAATATGTGCTGGAGCTCCAAGTCGTTACAGTTGGTATCAAAGCCGACTTCCAACAGTCTGCAGGGGTGTGTGCCATGAGGACATGGCAGCCCTAAGGAGGGGTGGATGTGATATTCCACATCGCCTGGGTGAGGGAGGAAGTCCTGGGCTAAATATGTGAGGCTCGATTGCAAAGGTGTCACCAGTTTTGGGCGGGTGAAGGACGGGCCCGGAGGTGCCAGTGAGGTCCCTATTAAGGATGCATTGTGCGCTAGAAGGGACAAATCCGTGAGTCTGGTGAGGTTCCTAGTAAGGATGCACTGGGTAGAGTGGACAATATGTGCTGGAGCACCAGGTCATTATACTCCACCAACTCTTCCTGATGTACCAGGCGAAGATTCAAGTGGGGTGGAAGGTGAAAGCTCCGATGAGTGATCCATCCATTTTAGAGAAGTCTTTATTTTCTATTGCTTTTTTATACATTAAGGACAATGTTATATTCAAGTTTGGGGGTATTAGCATTTTATTTTTTGTCTATGGATGTCTTTGTCTAAGTTTTGGGGTTATTGTAGTTCGTTTAGTTTTTGTGTTGTGGGTTTAGTTGGTTTGTCTAGTTTAAGTAGTTTATGTGTTATGTTTAATTTTTTATATTGAGCGCTTTATTTGATTATAGTTATGGTGTGAAAATTGTTTGTTTTGAACATTGATCAAGGTCATCATATAAAACCAATGACATATATATGGCATTTGATAATAGCCCAAGTTAAGTTAAAAAAAATAGAAATCATTATGTCTACAATGCTTGACCTGATCATTAGTCTAATTTGCTATAGATTCCTTATACACATTAATCACAGTGAATTAGCCATTTTTTTGAAATCTTTGAATGCTTAGCAGGAGTTTAGGAGACTAAGTTTGCATGGTTCAATTTTGATACTAGAATGCATTGTAACTATGTTGATACAAGCATTAGATAAGATAAAAGAAAAACAAGAGTAAAAATTCATTATTTATAGGGGTGATCACATCTCTTTGAATAGGAAAGAAAACAAGTTTGAGAGTGCGATAGTAATATGCCCTAAGTAATAGGGGGGATCACATTCAAATATATATATATAAAGAATGTGATAGGAATAGAGCCCATAAAAATATCAAATGCTCATCTAAAGTAGTCTCTTTGGTTTAATTTGTGAATTCTTAGGGTTGCATTGAATATGTATTACTCAGTTTCTTGAATGAATGTAAATGTGAAAAGATGTAAATTGAAATAGCTATAATTTTTGCACATGCACATGGAATCTAAGGTGGAAAGGAAAAGGCTCAGGTTAAAAATTGAAAGACATGTGATTTCTTGATAGTTCTTCTTAACTATACTTATTTTATTAAGGTTTTTGATTACTGACTAAGATAAATGTTCATTATATCCTTTGTGAGTTTGTGTGTTGTTACTATGTTATAGTTATGTCCTTTGTGTTTTTGTTTCTATTTTGCCTGAGGACGAGAAAATAAGTAAGTTTGGGGGTATTTAATGAGTGAATTTCATTCACTTATATTACATATGTTTAAGCTTTTGCAAATCCTTATTTCTTTTAGATAAATTTTATATTTATTTATTGGATTTTCTAGGTATCTTGAAGATGTAAAGGAAGAGAAAATGGAAGGGGAAAAAGAAGCTTAAAGGATGGAAAAGAAAATAGACAAAAAGGAGCTAAAAATCAAGCTGCAAATGAGTCATCAAGCTAGTGCTGACGGCCCCCACCTAGTGTCACCGGCGCTAGGACTCATGACCACCATCGGCCGGACAACAAGCCAGCACTACCGGTGCTAATGGTGGCCCAATAGTTTTTGCAGATTTTCTACATTGAGTAGCTACAGGGTTTTTAAGGAAAAAGTTAGGAATTTTCAAGGGTTCTTCTCACTTTCATTTGAAGAGTTCTTTTTAAGGTTTGGAGGCTAAGTTCTTGGAGTTTTCTTGTGGAGAAGAAGGAGAGATTGCAAGTAAGAAAGATTCTTCATTTTGATTATTCTGTCTAAGGGAGTTGCTTTGGTTTTTCTTATGATTTTTAATTTTCTTTTTCTAGGGTGAATATATAACCCTTTTTTATACTCTTTGTTATGAATTGCTAGTTATTAATGCTATATGATCTTGTTTCATTCATGATGTTATTTGCAATGATTTAACTTATTTTATTACTCGATCACCAATATTATAAGTTAGATTAATTATCAAAATGTGGTTAAGGTAGACACCATACACTAAACCATTAAATGATAAGGATAGATAGTTAAGGTAGACACCAGATACTAAACTATACTATTATGGCTCTTATGTTATTGAGCTTAATGAGTTTTCACCTCAATTATGCTGCACACCATAGGAAATTGGAATGAGTGAAAACACTTGATTTAAACTTGCACACTTAACGGTAATAATCTTACTTTTGAAAGAACGAACCTAAGTGAGGCACTGAATCCAATATTCCATTAGCAAAGAGGTATCATCAAGTAGTGAAATCAGATCCCTAGACCTTTGCATTTTACTAATCCCCTTGCGTTATTATCAATCATTTATTTACTTGCATTCTATTAAGTTTCTAAAATTCTAAAATTTTACCAAATTTCATGTCTTTTTAGTTACAGATACATTCTTTTTAAGGTTAGAACAGTTCAGTAACTAAAATTAATTAAGTCGGTTTGACCGTTCTCTGTGGAATCAACCCTTACATTGCACACTATACTATTATACTTTGATACGCTTATGAGAAAATATAATTTGAACCATCATACATGTAGGATCTGTGGATAGTGATTGGAGGGAAAGCTATGGAGCCTAAGTAGCTATGGAACTAGAAGAAATATGAGGTAAGTAGATTTTGTCTTATAGTTGAATATGATACTAAATAGGGATATGGAATATCCCATTTGTTTGTATTTGGGCCTGTATGTTTTGGTTGGGGATAGTAAATATTTCATTTTTGTTTAAGAGTGATGTTATCTGGTTTATTAGGGATAATGGGGTATCCCTTGGATTGGAATAATTGGTGTTTAATTAATGATATGGATATATGATTGTTGAGGATAAAGCGTATCCTCTAATTATGTTTAGAAATGGATATTATATATTATACAATTGTGGATTAGATTATGGGTATGCTTTGTTAAGGATTGTTGAATGAAATAGAAAGAATCTTATATTATGTTTTAATGTTGGTAATGATTATATATGTTTTGGAAGTGAACATGTGATATTCTTGACTATTGATTATTATTTTGTATTACTTGCCTACTTACTAAGTTGTTCGGACTCATGCCTTCTTATGTTCAATTATTAGCTGGGAAGTCAAGTATAAACTTTCAACCGAGGCTTAGGACTAGTGAGCAAATTTGAAGACATTATTCTTATGATAAAAAAAATTGGATTTGAAATTCGCATATCATTGTATATTTATATTAAAAGATTTCAAGTGAGGTCTAATTATAATTCATTTGAACTTGTATAATTATAGTTAAAGGGATTCAAATAATGTAATGTGGCGTAATGGCATGTCATAGTAATAAATAATTGTAATGTATGGATGGATCTGTATGACCCCAATTTTGTATGAGCGCCATCATGATTCACCCTGGTCTAGGACAACTATGGGAAATAGGTGTGTGGATGTATGTTTTAGATGTTAAATTATTGCTTTATTTTATATGATTAAAAATCATAGAATTTTATATTTATATAATTTAGGGTTGACGCTGTCAAAATTTTGGTAAAATATTCTCATAAAATTAGGAAACTTACAAGAGAATAAGAAAAGGGTAGCATTCCGCATAGGCCCCACTAGAGAACAATCTATAAGATGGTCTAAATGCATAGGGTAAGGGTGCTGGGCGTTACATAAACTTTGTAAATTTCTCCTCTAGTAGTTGAAACGCCATCCAAAACTTCACTTTGTCTGAAATAATAACTTTGAGCAGTTGTCAAAAGGTGTCACTTTGAGGACGTATGACTCATAGAATTAGGTTGATTTAGAAAATGTGATAAACATAAAAGTTGTATCTCCTCAAATTATCTGTCCAATGAATCAAGAAGCACTCAATTCTAAATTCATATAAGAAAGTTATGATCAAAAGACTGAAAATGATTCAAAACTACTTCATCCAAAAAATAACTATGGACTATGTGAAGTTATTTAGGTTACCTAATTTCAAATGCAATTCTACCACTACTTCATCTAAAATCATAATTCCAAAGGAAGCTAAGAAATTTCAAACAAATGCAAAAATTTTAGATAATGTAGAAAATAACTTGGGATGAAATAAAGTATGAAACATGGGAATTTCAATTTTTAGAAGTTGATTTCTGTGCATAATTATGTTCCAGATTTTTAGAAAATGGATGGGCAACAACTAATTTTTTGAAAGAAATAGAAGTAAAGAAGCAGCTAATTTTAGAGTTCAAGATGTACAGCAACTCAGTTTGTTTTGGAATTCCTATTTTTACGCATTGAAGCTATATTTTTATATGGAAGGTTGAGTTATTCTTAGAAGAGGATCTTTATATGTAAGGGAATTATAGTTCATGGAGGAGTTTTCTAAAACCATATTGCTTGGATTACTTAAAGATGTCCAGAACAGAGAAACATAGAGAGTTGGAGATAGAGAGTTCGGTGTAGAGAGTTTCTGGGAGAGAAGTTCATCAAGGGAGAAAGGGAGAGATTTCAAGTTCTACAACATGTATATTTTGAAGAGTTTTTTTTTTTGTTTTTAGCATGAACTAATTTTCTTTTTCTAGGGCAAAGATGTAGCCCTCCTTGATATTCTTTGTTAACTAGGATTATTGGTTTATGGATTCAATTTTATCTTGTTTATTCATTATTTTTAATACATTCATCTAATTTTTTTAATTGCTTGATCACTAATTTTATGAATTAGAATTGATTGACTAAGAAAACATGGTCAAGGCAGACACCATATGATAAACCATGTTTTAAGAGCTCTCCTGAATGAATGACTAGATGGTTAAGGTAGACGCCATATGCTAAAGAATTCTACTTGGTTCATTAAGTTCCTCTAATCTTCATGAGTTTTCATCCTCAATTACACTACATGCCATAAGTAACTAGAATGAGAGAAAATACTTGATTTAAACCCAGATGCCTAATGGTAATAATCATATATTAGATTGAATGAGGCAAAGATAATGAATTAAATCCAACATCCAAATAACATAAGATATCATTGAGTGGTGAAATTGGATTCCTAGACTCTTGCAACTTAAGACCTCTTTTAGATTATTCATTGTCATTGTTTTCTATTATTTCATCTTACACTTTGATTTACTCAGTTTCCACTAAATCCTTTTTGGATAGTTTTAGTTCAAGTAACCGAATTTAGTCATTTGAATAGTTCTCTGTGGGATCAACCCTTGCTTTGCAAACTTTACTGATATACCCTCGTGCAATTTTGAGGAATGATAATTTGAACCATTAATAGTAAACATGGATTTTTATAGTGGTTTGAGATACCTTATCTACTCTACTCTTCCAAGCACTCTCCTTAGTGTCTAAGGTTCTACTAATTCAGCAAAAATTACAACTTAGTGCAACTGCACTCTTCTTGATTTTTGCTCAAGGGGGCATATAAACACTTAATGTCAATGCACTCTTGTTGATTCCAGGTCAAGGGAGAATGAATAAAACTTAACAAGTTGATTGTGAGACACCCTCAAACAATCAAGCTTGCCCTTCTTGAGTTTGGCCTTCAACACCAACTCAAGGCAATAAGCAAATGGAAATAGAAAACTAAAAGTTACACTTTTATATAGTGCTTCTTTGATGATGCAAGGGAAGACTTTTAAAGATGTTTACTGCTTGCTTTGAGTGTTGAGTCAGCTTCCTAAGACGTGATTGAGTTGCCTTTAATGAAGAATTTTGAAGGTTTAGGAGTTTGAAAGCTTGAATGCTTTGTTGCTTGAGTAGATGAAGAATAAATCTCTCTTAATGCTTTCTGATATTCAAATTATAATTCATCGCAACTGTAGGAGGTATAGCAATACAGTGTGCTAAGAAAGAGTCAATCCCATAGAGAATAGTTCAAACAAATTCAACTATATTTAGTTACTTGAGCTAAAACTATCCTAAAAAGATGTAGTGGAAACTAAGTAAATTAAAATATAAGGCAAAACAATAGAAACAATGATAATTAGTAATGTAAAAGAGATTCTTGGGTTGCAAGAGTCTTGGGATTCGATTTCACCACTCAATAATATTCTATATTGTTAAGATGATGGTGTCAATTCAATATCTTGGGTTTGTTTTATCCAATATATGATTATTACCATTAGGTGTTTGAGTATAAATTAAGTATTTTTTTCCATTCAAATTAACTATGGTATATAGTGTAATTAAGGTTGAAAACTCATGAAGATCGGAAGAACTTTCAAGAACTAAGTAGAATAGTTTAGCATATGATGTCTACCTTAACCATCTACTCATTTATTCAAGAAATCTCTTAAAACATGGTTTAGCATATGGCATCTAGCTTAAACATGTTTTCTTAGATAATCAATTCTAATTCATAAAATTGGTGGTGAAGCACTTAAACAAATTAGATGACGATAATAAAAACAATGAATGAAATGAGATAAAATTAAATTGATAAACTAACAATCTTTATTTAACAAATAATAACAAGGAGCGTTATATCTTTTCCCCATAAAAAGAAAATTAGTTTATGCTGAAAATAGAAAGAACACTCTTGAAAATATGCATGTTGCAGAACTTGAAATCTCTCCCTTGCTCCCTTGAAGAACTTCTCTCCCCAAAACTCTCTGCACCAAACTCTCTGTCTCTAACTCTCCATGTTTCTCTATTCTGGACATCCTTAAATAACCCAAATAGTAAGGTTTTAGAAAACTACTCCATGAACTGTAATGCCTTTCCACATAGAGATACTCTTCTAAGCATAACTCAACCTTTCCTTACAAAAAGATAGCTTCAATGCGTAAAAAATAGGAGTTCCAAAATAAACTAAGTTACTACAAGTCCTAGTTTCTAAAACTATTTATTGAAAATTGTAACACCCTTATTCGTAAACTCAGCCCTTGCATATAACTCCAAAATTTGAGTCTAAGACTTCTAAAGATTGCAGCAACACTTATGGAGAAAAATCAATTTCCAAAGATAACTCAAATAGTTGGTTATTGTGTCACCCAACTACTAAAAATACTTTAAACACATTGCTAATTTCTGAAATCACAATTTGGAATTCATAAGCATGTTCATCAAGTCTGAAATTTCCATGTTTTGCACTTCTATTTTAGCATTTAGCATCTGTTTCACACTTCTACATCATCCCAAGTTGTTTTCTGCATTGTCTGAAAGTTCCATATTATTTGAAGTTAGTTTCCAGTTTTAGTTTCAGATAATCTGTTTCATCTCAAGTTAATTTTGGATAATCTGCTTTATCTCAAGTAATTTTTGGACAATTTTATGAATCCAAAAATCAGTTTGCATTATCCAAAATCAGTTTGCTATGTCCGAATTTAGTTTCCACATTGAGTTTCCGACAAAACAATTCTAGATCAATTTCAGTGTTTTGATTATAACTTTCTCGTATAAACTCCGAATTACATGATTGTTGATTATTTTGTTAGATAATTTCAATTTCTACAACTTTTACATTGATAACCCATTCTGAATATGCCTCCATATATGATTCATATGGCCTCAAAGTGACACCTTCTATCTTAAACAAAGTTTTGGACAATGTTAAGTTATGGAGACAATTATAATGGTTTAGCCATAACTTTCTTGTCTAAACTTAAAATCATGTGATTATAAATGTGATGGAAATGTAAGAATAAAGGCTAAAACTTTTATGTTGAACACATTTTCCAAATATGCTTCCATCATACCTAGAGATTGCTTAAAAATGATGACTTTTGTAATCTTGATCTTCTTTTTATAGATTTTGACACCTAAAATAGACACAAATCTGTTAAGTACAATATTTACTTGAATGTCAATATAAACCATTGAAATAATTTCAAAAGAGGATCCAAAATATGTGAATTTAGGTAAAAAAATATGATATATTATAAGCTTATGAAATACCCCCAAACTTAGCTTTTGATCATCCTCGAGCAAAATTGAAATATGAACTTATGAATTAGTTAGGAAAATCTCTCTCAAACAATTAGTAATATGCTAGACAAATTACATATGTACACATAATTCAGGGATCATTCAAGATACTTACCACATAATCTCCTGACATTCATGCTTCATCAATCCTTTCATGAAGTAAAAATGTGTGTGTGTAGTGTCAATCTCTTGCTGCATGCGAGCTTTTTAGTTAACAATGTGCAGACCAATGATCCTAATAATCTTCACAAAGCACTCCATAAGCTTTATTTTCACAATCACTCTCCACTAATGTACATAACTCTATTTACTTGGATCAATAGGTCTTTGTTAAGCTTGTAATGAGGCCTTGGGTTTGGCTAATAAAAAAAGGAGTAAGGATTCATAAAGTAAGAGATCATAACTGAATTGCACATGAACCTTCACTCTCTTGACTCTTTGTTTGGGGTTCTATCTATTTTATGGGTTGTATTACTATCACACCCCCAGACTTATTTTCTATCAAGTTCATTGGAGTTTGATTCCCTCAATTATGGGCTGTATTACTACCACACCCTCAAATTTGTTTTCAGTTGAGTTCATGGAGATGTGATCCCCCCAAATGAAGGATTAATTCTTACTGATTCCCCTCAAACTTACTTTCTTTTGGACTCTTGTACCTCTCTACAACCATGTATATAGAATGTGTCTCTTAATAGGTCAATC
>JAYJMB010003283.1:0-14272 GCA_036873735.1 Pouteria campechiana
ACTGACACGCCAGAGGGACTGGGAGCAATTGGGGAGCTGGGACAGCAGTAGCAGCAGGAGCCGTCTCAGCAGAATATGCCAACTCTCGAGGGCCAAGGAAAATAATGACAGGCAGGAGCTCATACTCACTGCAAATGACAGACCCAATTTGGGGGAAAAGGGAAGGAATATTAGACCATAGAGGGATAAGGTCAGGAACAGTGACATCCTTACCTAGGAAGCCAGATGAGAAATCTGCCTGGCGACACTGCTCGGCGGTGGTGACCACATTCAAGCACCTAGGGACATCATCCTATACTTGATAAGGTATAGGCTGTACGGCTCTAGTTGGCTAAGGGAGACGATCCCACGCCTGGGAATGGACTACCAAACAACGGGAAAGGGGAAGCTCCCAACAAACTTCACCCATGCCCAATGACTCTTCCAGTCATCGTTTGAGTCTGTAACTCGCTGAAACAACTTCCACCATGAAGGATGAGGAATGAGGTAGAAGTAATAAAAAGAGTTTGGACATTTGCTAAGGGAGAATATTGACGCAAATAGAGCAAATAAAAAGATAAAAATCTCCCCTAGGCTGTGAACCCAAGAATTTGGGACTAACTATCTTAGAGAGATGTTGTAATTTCTAAGAAGATTGGGGATGAAGTTTGCTTGACCTAGGCGAAACCCAGCCTTCATCGACCCTAAAGACACGGAAACAAAGCCTTCTTGGCGGTCCCAAGGAAAGTCCATTGGTTCAGGAAAAACCCAGCTCATGCCTGTAGGCAGTGGATAGAGCCCGAAGAAGTTGAGGGCATTGGCGGATAGCCGAGGATTGGACTTCTCTAGGGCTGTCGATACGAAGATATAATTTTTTCATTCAAATTTTGAATTATGTTATTTTTAATTTTTTGGATAGATAATTAAAATAGATATAATTTTTATGTTAAACACTTTCTCTGAATAAGACTCCATCTGCCCATGAATTGTTTGAGGTAATTCGTGGACCTTATAGAGGCTTATTTAGATAATTATTCAATATAAAAGTTGTATCCTTTAGAATTATCTATCTAAAAAATAAAAAATTACATGATTCCAAGTTTAGATGAGGAAGATATCATCAAAAATTGTAACTATCTCCAAAAGTTTATGTGGCAGGTAGTACCACCGGTGACTTTGGTATTCTCCTATGGTAAATTTGTGGCTTTTTTTTTATATATATTGTATAGCACATCCATACATATTCTATAAGGATGATTCCCATAATAAATAAATAATTAATTAATTTAAATTTTAATTAATTTAAATTAGACAAAATTACTAAAAATATATTTGGGTTTCCCTTTTCTAATTATATATAATCATATAATTAATTTATAAGAGGTGTCTAAGAGTCTAAGTTAATTATTTATGCTATATATATTAATATTATATTGATTAAGAAAATTATATGTATATAACATTAAATGCACTTACAAACATTTGAATTATGATTTAGATAATATATAGATTTTGAAGGTGCATATATTCGCGGCCATATGCTTAATGCATATCATAATAATGATGGATATATTTTTTTAGACTTTTATCTAGATAGAGAATAAATTATATATCAATGATACATTAATAGAGATATATTCGGGAATTAAAGACAATGAGATTAAAAGGGTGCTACATTTAATATTATTTCTTCAAATTATATGTTTAAAATTTTTTAATTATATTTATATGGATTATAAAAATGACATATTTAAAAATTCATCAATAATAATCCTTGAAAAGCTTGGTTATAGATTTTACTTTCAATCAATTTTTAGTATTTAGAAAAATTTAAATATTATTTTTTTCTTAAATATAAAAATTATTCTATGTCATATATTTAATTAATCTACATTAAATAAAATTACAAAAATAAAATATTCATATAAAATAATATAAAATAATCATGAAAATAAAATATTATTGTCAAATATTAAAAAAGAAATAACATAAAACATATACTTTAGCTCTATTTTTTGATCAGGATGGAAAAAAATGATTTAGCCTGAATCCTTATCATATAATTTCATTCAAATTTAAAATAAAAAAAAACTGCAAGACCCGCCCGGCGCTTTTTATTTTTTCATCTCCTTTGGTGCCGTCTCTTTACCAATTTTTCATCACTTTCTCACGCGCACTGAAAAATCCTTAAAACCATCAAACAAAATCTCCTACACCCACACCAGACGTCATTACCTCGAGCATCCTCCATTAATCCAACATCTGATCTCGCTAACTAGATTCTGCCTGTCTCCCTAATCAACAAGCTTAGCATCAACGAATTGAACCATGATCCACTGCAGCAGTTTCGGTCTTCGACCTCCACAAGGAGATTGCTTTCGGTGTTCCTCCGGCAATCACAGCAACGTTCGGCCTTCATCCTCCATTCATCGCATATTAAGCACCCATCGAAAAAGTTGATCGAAAGCCTATGCCCACCGATTTAATAGGTCGGTGAAATCCCCCAATCGACTGTTTTTTTTTTTTTTTTTTTTGGATTTTTTCTCATTTAGCCAATCCTTCATTTTTTTCAAAATATTTCGATGGGTTTTATTTAGAGTCTTCTTGTTCATGACTCTGCCCTCATCCACCTTGTCGAGCCCCATGCGACTTTGTCCTAATACATTGAGTACATTGAGGAGTTGGGTGATTGATTTGATGAATTGGGTTTCCTAGAGATGGAAAGACTAGGTGATTTCGGGTGTTTCATGTGTTTGATTCCACATTGAGGGGAGGCTGCAGCTGCAAAACTGGGTTGCCGATAGAATTATGACCAGCAAATCCTGTGTTCCACATGAAAGCAAAATAAGTTTTCCAGTACACGATACAAAGTAAGCTGTCGATGGATTTTTGGTTTAGCCATTGCTGAAAGACATGACCATTGTACAGAATGGCGACCAAGAAAAAAAGTAGAAGGAAAAGAAGAAAAAGGAATCCAGGTTAGATGGATTGTGTAATAACCTCTTCAATGATATCATTGCTATTATTCATGATATTTACATGCACTGATTTCCATCCCCGATCATTCTTTAAGTCAGTTTGCTACAACGATGCAGTGTAGCAATTGAGCCTTTATGGAATTGTTCTGATTTCAGATTAAATGACTACAGCACAATGCTGAAATCATTGAGGACTGTACGGGATTCCCTGTACATGAGACTTAGTGGAGAACTCATGGCAAAGGTGTGTTTTAGCTCTGATTTCACTGATTTGTTAGGAGAATGGTTGCATTTCATTATATTTCTATGACTCTATTAGGTGTGCTGCATATCTCATACTGGCTATGTTTGTTGATCTGATCATGATATGTAAGCTAATGGACACACTTGAACAAACTGTGCAAATTTTTCTTGACCCATGAACTAATTAAAATAATAGAATGTTTACCAAATCTCTCCAGTAAGCTCCAGGAACTCCTGGTAGAACAAATATGGGCAGAATTTGAGTCTCATTTAACTTGGGGTACAGAGCTTTCATAATAACTAGAAATGAGATAAAAAGTTTCAACCAGCTGGTAGTTGAAATCTTTTTAGAGCTTCAGGTTCTCATCATATTAATTTGGACTGCTTCGTGTTGATTCCTTTTGGAATATCCAAAGATTTACTGAATTTAAAACAATGATGTCTAAGTTCTATGGTTGGTTGGGTAGGAATATCTCAGTGATTAGTCTCACCCAGGAATGATCTATGATGACTGGCAATTCCAGGATCCTTTTAAATCCTTGCTGGCATGTTTCATGTTGTGCATGTGGATGCTAACATCTTGAGAAGATTTTTTTTTTTTCCTCCCTACATAAGTTGTGATCTCTTTCTCATTCATCCCAAGCAAGACCTTTTGTGGACTTAACCTGCATAACTCAGTGTTTGCAAGCTGTCTCCTTTTGACGTCACTCTTCTCTACATGAACTGAATTCTGCCTTTTGGTTATGAAACCTGACCCTATGGAGATCCCCACGCCAAATAATTTATAAAATTCCTACACATTGAACTTAATGCAAAGTATGTTGGTTCATCTTGGGTTATAGAATCATTGCTTCATGCATAATATAATTATTACATTATTCAAAAAATTTATAATATTTATATATTTTTAAACTTATTAAAACTTTATGACATCATAATTATATTATGATGACATCAGAGTTCAGACCAGTGTGATTGAACAGTCCAACCGATTTGAACCAAACTAGCCTATTGGCTAGTTTAATTACCGATTCGGTTTTGATAACATTGATTGAGACACATTTTCACAAGAAGGTGAGATTGTCTCTCTAAAGATACCAGTTGGAAAAGGATGTGGTTATGTTCAATTTACTCAATGGTATATCTTTCAACCATGGTTCCATAGCAAACATGATGGTATCATCTCTTTAATATCGCTTGAATGCATTATTGTTTTTTAACTTTTTCCTTTTTCCTGATAGAAACCATGCTGAGGAAGCATTGCAAAAGTTGAAAGGGATAATTATTGGAAACTAAACAGTTCATCTCTCTTGAGGTCGCAATCCAACAAACAAGTAGGTAGCATGATAATCTTACATGAGCCAACTTGGATGCTTACTTTTATTTTTTGTATGATTTGTGTACCCTTTCATATTATATTTTAACTTATGTATAGGGAACCCCATGCGGTGGGAACTTTGGCTATTATCCCATACTCACCTCCCTAGATGTTAGCAGGCAATACTGAAGGGGCCTGTAATATTGCTTGCCCACCGGGCAATACCATGGATGGTTGCAAATAGCGCCTGCAGTTTGGTATTTGCCGAAATCGTCTCTTATCCACCAGATCTGTTAGGAGTTTTTGGATATAAATGTTCTTATATATGTATTTGTTTCATTCTTTGCAAATTAACATTACCTAAGTTCTAAGGTTGAAATTATACTTCCATCATACATCATGTTCATTAAACCTTTGAGTTGTTCATCCACATAGAAAGCATTTATCATTCTAAGCATAACTATCTATTGATGATTCTGACAAATATCATTTCGATATTTTGTAGGTACCTGACAATGATCCTTGGGCTCGGTCGAAGAGTTAGCAATTGCCAACCAACGGATTAATACACTATCCTATGAGACAAGACATATTAGGTCATTGTTAGAGTCATGGTTCAATCAGTCGAAACCTGCCTCAGTGGCCTAATCTCAATTAGACTTTCTAGATTTGCCAAGAGGTAATTTAATGCTTTTTATTTGGTTGACTATTGCATACTGGCTTCATTCTTATTTCTTATTTCCATGCTTTGATATATCAATCATGTTTATTTTCCCTGCAAATAGGACTATTGAATAATGAGAAGAGTCCAGGGAAATGATCACCTTATGAAGATCATACGCTTGTACCGCCAATGTGTTTGTGGGTGACCCTCAAAGTTCTATCATTTGTCGATTTCATTAAGGGTGAATGATTCCACATTCTACTCATTCAAAATTGTGTGAAGTTTACAACATATTGTTTGTTCATTTAGAGAGCTTTTAATGACTCATATGATTTGTTATTTTGGGTTTAAAGTTTATATACCATATTTCTATTTTGGATTTCCAATGTTTAACCACCTACTTATGAAAGAATAGGTATTGTAATTGTAAATACAAGATTTGATATAAAAGTGACACAACTACTTTTCTTCTTAGATTTTATTCTAACGCGGCTAAACATATATGCTAAATGCCCCTTATAAATGTAATAAAAAATGGCTACATTTGATCAAATGCAATATCTTTGTGTTGACAACATTTGATCAAACACAGCAAAAAATTTGGCTATATATGACCAAACGCTTCAATTTGATGGCTACATTTCACCAAACACAGTTATTTTGTGTGGCCATGTTTGGTGCAAATGTGACTAACATTTTTGTTGCATTTGGTGCAAACGCAACATTTAGTGCAAAGTAGTTGGCTTCATTTGCACCAAATATAGCTAAATTGTTGACTTCGTTTGGACCGAATGCAGTCAACTCAAAGCGATTGTTTTTGCTCAAATGTTGCCAACCTGCTGGTTACCTTTGACTAAATGCAGCCAACTTAGAATGACTGTGTTTGGTCAAATGCAACGTTGGCTGGCCTAAAATGGCTTAGTTTGGTCAAATGTAACAAGCCAAATACAGCTAATTAGCAGCTTTTTTTTTTACATTTAGCCAAATGCAATCAAAATGTTGGTTGCTTTTGCTGACTATTGTTGTAGTGATTGTTATATTTATAAGTATGGTGCTTAAAAGGTATAGGACTTTTGCAAATGCCTTATATATAATTGAAAATATTTAAAAATTTATTAAATTTTGATAAAATGAAACATAATAATTTTGTGCTAATAGTTCAATGCCAATAGTTTATTTGGATTATAATTTATCCATCAAATTGATATTGATCATTTAATCAAGATTAAACAATTATCCAAATTAAATAAGAGATAACAACATGAGAGATAGTAAATAACAAATGCCATCAACTTTGTAGACTTTTTTTTCACTTTCTAAACTGATATAATATCATCCATTTATTTGAGCAGTGGTAACGGACATAAAATATAGGGGGTGTTTGCTAGGAGGAAGGAAATGAAAAGAAAAGAAAAGAAAAAAGGAAAGAAAACTATAGGATAATGTCAATCAAAGTGAATAAAGTTAAAAAATAGAAAGTCATGATTAAGAATTCTGGTAATAATAATAATAAATTATTTTAGTAAATATATGTCAAGATTGGGAAATCAAATTTTTATAAGTGTTTTGGAAATGAAACCTTTCTACAATTAACCAAATATTCACTAAAAGAGAAGAATACCTAACATATAAAGAAATGTTAGCCACTAAGTAAATAGAGATAAATGTAGGATTTTTTTGACAACAAAAGTAGGTAATAAATATTTAAAATGTAGATCATGATAAGAAAAGTATATCTATTAAAGATAGTTATGATATTACATTAAAGAAAAAGGATAATTGTTACACTCCTTATCCAAATATGGCCTAATCAAGGCTTGCATTGTAATTTAAATACAATTTTTTATGGCTGAATCAAATTCCTTTGAAAATATGCTTTGCTTAAGATTTTTTAACGAAAGAAAACATGATTTGGGCATACCCTATTTACGTCATTCTATAAGTGCCAACAGAAACATGAAAAAAAATAATAATTATATCTTACATGATAAGTTCAATTTCTTTCATGTGGATAATTCATGAAAGCTTAATGAGATTCCCAAATAAGCAACTATAGCGCCTTTCTTGGCGGGGATGCTACTATGGGCTTTGCCTAGAATGCACAATGAAATGGACAGGTATGTAAACAGATGATAGTTATGCTTGGTTAGTGAAATTGCATATGCATTTAGATGGAATGTGAATGTGCATTTGATAGAGCATAGTTGATCATTGCATGCTACATGGGATGGGATCAATGCACCTGAATGGTCATGCTATCTTAATCTTGCAAATGAAATAAAAAATCATGATGGTTTTTGACTATTCAAAAGCTGAAAAACTTCATACATATCCCAAGTTAAATAAGCACCAAATTAGAGTCGCCACTGATTCAATTATAAAAAAAATCAGACTTTTAACATAAACTCCCTAAACGGATCTACACTTACAATTCTTTCCACAAGGGATCTAAAACAAAAAATGATAGCTTTGTGACTAACTTTAATAAAAAAGGGTTGCTTAAGCTCAAGAGGGATAGGGTGGTAGCTAGAACCAGTTGAGTACCATCTATTTAAACCACAATGTTGCTAAAATGGGTGTTGTTAAAGATTGAGTTGCTGGAATGAGTGTTGCTGGAATGGAATTGGAAAGCTGCTGGAATGGAGTTGAAAAGCTACTAGAATGGGCTTTTGCAAGGGAAGACAAGACTAACTTTTTTCGCAATAGTCTCTCTATTCTTCCCCCCAGATTTTCTTGTCTTTTGAGGGGGGAATGCCCCTCATTTATAGTTGTTAGCAGCTTAGTTGCCCCTCCAAATTGTTGACAAGTGGAGGGTGATGAGAGAGGCTTTCAATAATGTTTGTCTTGTAGTGTAGGATACTTGTGGGCCTAGCCCATTTAAACTTCAATTGTAGATAGATGTTGTATTTGAGTATTGTGATTGAATAGCTACGAAATGGGGATGTCTATAGCAACACCCGAAAAAACCAAAATTCTTGATAAATTTATGCTATGGAAATATGAGCAAATAAGCTTACAAAAATCATTAATTCTTGCTTCCCCTGTTCATTACATGCAACAATTGCAATTGAAGAGATTGAACTACTTTCGTTCAACTAGTCAAGCCTCCGTTTTACTCATTCAACATGGGCTTTGGCAACATTTGGGAGATGGCAGTTGATTTGTTGAATCCGTTGTAAAGGATTGCCAGCTCATAAAAATTCTCTTTATTATCATGATCTTCATATTTGTCTTGTAAAAAGAATAACACTTTCTAGATAGAATATATATATATATATATATATTATTCAGAGTTCAAAGAAGACTTATAATATCTCTGTAGGCTCTCCTTTCACTTTTGGCAATAGCTTCTATCAACTAAATGGTTTCTAAGATATCATATATAATGTAATTTACTCTTCCTATAATATTTTCAATGCTATTAGTGAAGTTAATATCATGTACTTGGAATTTTTTTTAGCGCTTTAGGTTAGGTAGGTAGCTATCTTTTCTAACCTTCTTACTTTGCTCTTATGTACTTCTACTTTGCTATAGCACATCTTAATTCAATTTTTCTTTCAAAAAATTCACTTCTACTCCAAAGTCATTATCTATTTTACATTTCTAAAATGCATATTTAGTTGAAAGATCAATTTGGACAAAATATCAAAGACTGTATCTTCAAAATTTTATCTACTTACTCTTTCCTGCTCAAGTAAAAGAAGAAAATTTGTTATTGAATATTTTACTTTATGCAGTTCATCTATGAATGATTCAATAGTCTGATGATTGGATCAGATCTTGTTCTGTATTTCAAATTATCAACTTTTTGTGTCTTGTCTTTTGCAAAGTCTAGTAAGCCTACGCATATGAGATGGGCTTAGGAAGTCCATATAGGAAAGTCCACTAGGGAGGCTATATATTGCAGTGTTAGGTAGGGATTTAGTGGAGGAATTATAGGTTTGAGACAAGGGAGTCATTATGTAAATCCTAGAACCCGGAGTGAGAGAGGGGGTTATCAGAGTGTATTAATTTGGGGATATATGTGTGAGAAATCTTGTTTGTATCTTTGTAATCATGTTTTTATAGTGATTGATTATTTCTTTCTCCTGTTGTTGTTTCCTTCTGGATTGAACGGTTTTTCACGTAAATCTTGTATCTCCAATTGTGTGTTTGATTATGCCTTTGATTATGCATGTATGATCTTGTGTATTTGATCATGATCCTAGAATTGGTATTGGAGCTTTCATCACAAGTGATATCAGAGCTTGTGGTTGATGGGTTATGATTTAGGCTGCAGATTGATTATTAGGGTTGATGATCGAAGAGATGGACGACAAGATCAAAGGTGATGTGCATGGCAGCAAGGTCATGGATGATCATGGATAGGATGGTTAGTTTTGAAGGTAGCATTTGCTGGAATTGACAAAGACAAAGACAAAGATAGAAAAAAGGGCAGTTGCTATGGTTGGTCATCCAATGAAGCGCATTGATGGAGGTTGTTGATCAACGGTGTTGGTGCGCACGTCTTGTGAGAGGCAGCGAGAGGCAACATTTTTTGGGAGGCTGATCGAAATGGCTGGAGATAGATTTGACTGGTGTTGTGCAGTCAGTGTCGCAGCCTGAACAAGGCAGCGACAGGTAGGAGGTGAGACAATGGGTTTTTCCCACTCTGTTGGAAAACAAAGTCAGCGATTGCTAGCGAGAAGTGGAAGGCAGCAACGGGGAGCCACGGTTTAGTCGATGGAGACTCGACATGGTGGTGGTGTCGATAGGTAGGAAGAAGACGTCATAGCAAGGGCAACAACTGGTTTTTTGCACTTTCTGGTGATCGGAGTAGATTTGGTGTAGAGAACACAGACGGCGTTAGAACATCGGCGAAGAGGATCTGGTTGGAGAAGATCAGCCGATGGTTGGTAGGTCATTGGTGGCGCAAAGGTGCAACGACTGCTGGTGTGGCGACTAGGGCATCCTTCTCCTTTTTGCAATGGAAGGTGATGTGTAGAGTTGGTATGTCATGATGGACCAAAGATAGATTTTGTGTGGCCCATTTTTGGTAATCTTGGAGTCTAATTTGGGTATTCGAAGTGTTGATTTCTATATTTTTGGGTGCTGCGAACACAATTGTGTGGTTAGATTGGGCAGATTATGCTTTAGTAATATGGATATGATGGGTATGTACAAATCAACGATGATTTGGTGATGATTAGTGATCTTGGTTGATAGATCTAGATGTTTTTAAGTGCTGCAAAGTTTGTGAATTGTACAAATAAAGTGGATGGTTCATCATTGGGTGTGATCAAGATTGGATCACGGTGACCGATGTTGATCAGGGTAGATCAAGTTCGATATGGTTTAGTGCAGCATAGTTTTGAGCATATTTAAGTGGATCAGTGAGATGATCATATTATTTTGAGGTTGCTTGTGCACATGGATAGTTCAAATTAAGATGGAGTGGTGGACTTCAAGGATGGGTGTGTTATAAATATTGCATTGGTTGATTTTTGTTTATGTGTGCAATGTGCAAATAGTGCACGAAGAGCACGGGAATTATACAGTGGTTTTCTTGAGTTCCATTGTGGACAGTGGCTTTGGTCTTGAGACTATGATCAGCGGTGGATGATGGTGAGTCCTATAACTATGATCAATAGTGAACATGAAAATGCCTGAGAGTCCTGAAATTGTGATGGTTGAAAAATGGATACAACAATACAGGCATGGTTTGGTAATGACTGCACAAGTGGTGCATGGATGAGTGCATGGTTTCTTGCATTAGTACGCAGGTGGCGTACGGATTTGGTATGTGTGTGATATGTAAGAGCTGGTGGAGCTAAGGGGTATACAAGAAGTGCGGTTTAGCATACATGTGGATGATAGTGAGTATGAAGATAGGTGGAGCTTTTATACTCGTATGATCATCTAAGTGAATGGGAATGTTGCAGTTAAAGGGTCGCACATGGGTAGCTGTCACGAAGGCATCTGAATTTGGCCAATTCAGCATATGGGTGGTGACAATACGAATGATATGAAGGTGAAGATTGTCGGTGGTGCAACAGTATTTGCAGGAAAAGCTCTAGGAAGAGACAGGAAAGACAATGAGATGCGCATCGAGAGGTAGTCTTCTTGATCTTTGATTGTGACGGTGTGATCTCTTCGAATGCTAGCAGGATGGAAGAGATGAAGCCACAGGTTGCACAATAGTGGATTATGCAGGGCATCTAAGGTGGAGATACGGATCATGCTAGTTTGAGCATAATAGATGATAAACTAGTTGATGGTGATATGAGGATTGATTTGTAGATAGTGATGATACTAGTTAAATCTTCAAGAGTTGGGTTAATGTTTGAAGAATCTAAGCCAAAGTGGAGTTGGTTGATATTTATAGAATTCAAGTCAAGGTGGAGATTTGTTAGGTTTTTGTGTCTTATATTCTACAAAGTCTAGTGAAATGGGCCTAGGAAATCCATGTAGGAAAATCTACTAGTGAGGCTATATATTGCAGTGTCAGTTAGGAGTTTAGTGGAGGAATTCTAGGGTTGAGATGAGGGAGTCATCATGTAAATCCTAAAGTTTTTTTCCTAGAGTGAGAGAGGGGATTATCAAAGTGTATTGATTTGGGGATGTGTGTGAGATATCTTGTTTGTATATCTGTAATCATGTTTTCATAGTAGATTGATTATCTCTTTTCTGTGATTTTTTCCTTCTGGGTTAAAGGGTTTTCTACGTAAATCTTTTGTCTCCAATTGTGTGTTTGATTATGCCTTTGGTTATGCGTGTATAATCTTGTATATTTGATCATGATCCTAGAATTTGTATCGGAGCTTTTGTCACACAAATTTAGTGCTTTTGGGTAAGAAAAGCTTGATCTGGTAATGTCTTGAGGCTCAATTTGTTTTCAAACATTATTGTTTCTTTCAATTTTTGAATCTTAAGGGGTACACAAGTAATAAAGAAATTAGAAATTTAGCTTTCTCATTATGTCTACCACATCGCGCCTTACTGTTAGCAAGAACACCATAAAGGCAATGGCGATTCATGTCTCTTAACTGATAGGAGATAGGAGAAAGTTGAAGAAACCAAGAACTTTATTATTACAAACTTGCTCTTCGAATGAAGAGGAGGATTACAATATTTATAGAGAGTTTCAGGAACACATCCGAACACATGACATAACTTCACTCTTATCTGCACAGTAAAAAGCAACACCAGCATTTGTACAATAAAGCAGGAAGTGTTTTTAGACTGTTTGCTACCTTTGCTAAAAGGTGTGTCGGCACTACATAATGGTGGACGCATGGATTATGCTAGGTACACCTTTAGCAAAAGCAAGTGTTGGCACCACAACAAATGGACACTTGGAAAGCAAAGGAATTTACTTTATTAAATATGAATAGCTAGCTAAACATCATTACAAGGTCCCATGTTGCTTGCTAACTCATGAAGATTCGCTTTATTGATGTTGTCTTCATATCCAAGATGACGAACATGTCACTATCTTGTGAAACGAATAGTTTTAGAGAATGGTATTTTATTTATAGAACAATTCTTGATACATAAGATATTTTGCTTTGCTTTAGTCTATCTTTTCTTCATCTAGGTAAGATAGATTTTCCTTGGCAATTACAACTACAATTCTTCCATTACGAAGGAAATGATGCTTTTCATCCTCAAAGTCCCATGTCTGACTTATCATGGATGAAAGAGTAGAGACTACCCAATTGACTATTTGGACTTATACTATGTACTAATTGGATGAAAAGTTTTCAAGGAGGATATTTTGTTCTCCCTTTGTCAAGGTAGAAAGACCAAAGACTTCATGTTGCACTTTCTGGGCTAGACTATCCATAACTAATATAGATAAAATATCTTTTGTTCTTATCCTTAGAAAGATGATTTGAATTGAGCAAAATCTTGGAGAATATCCAAGACAACATAATCCTTAATGAAATAACCCAGGGAGAGAGTTTAAACTATCATGATCATACTTATCAATGATCATTAATCCTACAAATCCTGCATCAACCGCTTTTATAGATTTTGGAGCAAATTCGAGATTATCCCTTCTAATATAAATTTTGGATTAGTTCTTTTGTTTAAAGAAGCTCGAGCTTGTTGAAATGTTGATATTTTCCTAGAACAAAATTTTTTCCGCTCATGCTTCATTATCTTCTTTCTTTCTCATACATGTTCAAAAAAGAGATGAACATCAACCCCTTCTATTCATAAAGGTTTTTTCAAATATTTTATGTATTCATGGGTCTTTAGGAAATTTGTTAAATCTTTAGGAAATTTGTTAAATTGAAATTCTTCCAAAGATTTTCCAAAATAATGTTTGCATGATCAGCAATTTTTACTTGCTTTAATTCTTCTCAAAAATTATTAGCCTTTTGATTTCTTATTCCTTGTAATATTACATGAGGATATTCTTCGTCGAGAATTGGAATTGGAATTGGAATATCCTTTTCTCTAAATTCATTAGGAGTTTTCTTCTTCAGTAAAGAAGAACGTAGCTCAATTGAACCACTAACTTTTTGTAAGTCATTTTGCTCCTTGCAAAGCTCAACCTTTTAGTTCATCTTTGTTGAAGATTGACTTTTACTTGCTTGAAATTGGTAAAGGACAATTTTTGTGAGAATGCCTTCGCTGCTTAAATTTCTAACACAAGTCTTATTCCTGGATTGGAATTGCCTTATTTCTCGTGTTATTCTACAAAATAATCTTGTACATTCTTTTTAGAAGGAATTCCTTGAACTAAGAATTTGTAATAACTAAACCACTCTTGCAATCTTAAGAGTCTAGATTGCCTAACTTCTTTAACATTAAGAGTCCAGAACCTTTTCATATATGATGAATTAGTTCTTATCACAAACACTTTTAGAGCTAAGAAGATGCTAAAAATCCCATTTCTAATGGCAAGCACTTTTTATGAATAGGATAGTTTAGCTCATGTCCCTTAAAAGTTAGTTTAGCTCATGTCCTTAAAAAATTCCAGACCAATATTTTCATTCTTCTTCTAGGTTTCCTTATTCCTTTTAAAGACTCCCCAAAATTCATTAGAAGTATTAGTCTCTAGAAACAACTCATCTTCTTTAGTTGGTAGTGCAAGTTTTG
>JAYJMB010003284.1:0-12798 GCA_036873735.1 Pouteria campechiana
GTTTGCTTGAAAGGCTCAAACTTATCAAAGTATGCCTAAATCACTTCCAAATAAACATGTTATCTAGGATTTTGCCTTGAGGGTTAATCTAACAAGTTCTAACATGCTTATGTCAATAAAAATATATCACTAAATTTATACACTTCACATGATCATGACATGATATGCTCAAAACAATTTCATCAATCATGAAAAAGAAAAACTTAACACAAGAATTATTCAATAATAAGGTGGTACCTATCCTTCTTTCTAAATCATGTGTAACGGCAATAAAACACTTAGCATTTGTTAATGATTATCAAGAGAAAATCATCACTCTAACCATTTTAGTTTTAGCATGTTAGCACAATTGCTCTTAGATTTTCTTAGCTAAGCTTTCAAAAGTGCAACTCATCAAAATTATACATAAATTTGAAAAAATTTACCCAAACTAAATGCACTTGAAGCTTGCCCAAAACTGAATGCACTTGAATGCAATGTAAAACACCCCCCAACTTAAATTTCACATTGTCCTTAGTGTGAAGTAATGAAAGAAGTTTAAGATCAAGGGTCTCCCTGAATAAAGTGCATGCATATCCTTTTCTTCTAGAGCTAGCTTGGTGTCATTTTGACACTAGGAAGAGCATCTACAATCCTCTAAAATTAGAATTTCTCCTTCTACAACACACAACAACTAGAAATTAAAAATAATTTATCCTAATAGTAAACAAAATAAGCAAACCACTAAGCTAAATGATACAAAAAGAAAGAAAATTCAGAAAAAGCTTGGGTTGCCTCCTAAAAAGTGTTTGATTTAAAGTCTCAGCCTGACTATGGCATTCCATCTTTGAATTGAAACTTATCCTTTCTATGATCCAGTTCCTTGAAACTTGGTAGCGGTGTGTAGAATTTTAGTGCTCCTAGTTGATAAACGTAGTTGATTGATTCATCATCTTCTAATTGATATCCATCAACTAGTATTGCTTCAACTATGTTTATGGATTCTCCTAAAAACTCCTCCATAATTCCATCCAATCCATTCATCTTGTAGTCATTCTTATTTTCATTGGATAGCTCCATCTCCTTAAAAAAATCAAACTTCATTGTATGATCTTGGAATTGCATGACTGTGTCCTTTTCCATACCTATAAAATAAGAGGAAACAATCACTGGGAATCATAAATCATTGCCTATGGATGCATACCTTAAAGAATGAGGCAATTGCTCCAGTTTAGATTTTTATTTAATCTCCTCCTTTTCTAAGCCTTCATTAGAATTTCAATCATCTTACTAGCTTTTTCTTATGGGAAAATATCTAATGCTAGATTTTGTTCATTATCATCGCAGGGTTTTTCAACAACTTTGTTTAGCTCCAAACGCCAAGGAAATGGGATAAGTGGATCATAAGGTGATTGTGGCTTGTAGTTGAGTTATGAGGTTAAGAATTGGAAACACAACTCTCTTTGCATTCACCTTCTCTTCATCATCTATGAAAATATTGGAATGGTTAATTACATTACCAACTTTATCATATATTACCTTACCACCTCCTAATGTTGTAACTGCTTTCACTTGCTCAAGCTGACTTGATAACTTTCTATATGTGTCACTCTAAATAACCTCTGTGATTCACTCCAAATGAGTCTCTATCTTCTTCATGGTTGTCTCTATATTCTAAAACTTGATTTAGTATTTTGGAATGATATTTCATCATTCTGGGACCGATTTTGGGTTGCGTGGAAAAAACTTTGCAATGTCTTTTCTAGAGTTGGCTTTGTTGGTTGAACATAAGTTCCAGATTGAAACAGATTATGATTGTTGTTCCATGAAAAATTGATATGACTTCTCTAACCAAGATATGGATCATCATAAGGTTACTAGTTGTAGAAGTTCATTGCACTGGCTTGTCCTAAAAAATCTACAAAACTCTGCCTAGAAGGATAAACATTGTATGAGTGACCAGAAATACCACAAATAGAACATAACTCAACAAGAATGGATTGTTTATGATTCATCATCATAGAGCACATCATGTCCATCTGTTCAGCAAGCTTCGACATCTGCATAGAAAACTCAGCGTTAGCATTCACTTCATACATTCCTCTAGACCTACCTCTAACACTTTTCTATTGTGAGTTCACCCTAAGCATCTCATATAGATCATAAATTTACTCTAAGATCTTCTCTCCCACGTGTTCTTCCTCCTTGCA
The DNA here is from genome assembly GCA_036873735.1 of Pouteria campechiana. Taxonomy (NCBI): domain Eukaryota; kingdom Viridiplantae; phylum Streptophyta; class Magnoliopsida; order Ericales; family Sapotaceae; genus Pouteria; species Pouteria campechiana. The sequence goes on from JAYJMB010003284.1 coordinate 2,190, forward strand.
ATCAAGGCTCAATAAAAAGAAAGAAAATTAAATGATTAAAAATCCTATATACAATAAACCTATAACAAAAAAATTTTGTAACAAATCTAAATAAATCAATTAGAAACTGCTCCCCGGCAATGGTGCCAATAACTTGAAGGTCAAATTATAATTTCTCGCAAGTGCATAAGTGTATAGCAGTATAGTGTGCTTGGCAAGGGTCGATCCCACAGAGAACTTTCAAACTAATTCAATTATGTTTAGTTACTAATACTAAGTTATCCTAAATCTGACAGATAATTTAGAGACTAAGTAATTAAAGGTGTAATGTAAGATAAATAGAAAACAATGGCTTAATTAATGTAAAATAGTGTTTAGATTGTAAGAGTCTGGGGATCTGACTTCACCACTCAACGACATTCATTATTGTTTAGATATGGGAATCAATTCAGCATCTTGGGTTCGTTATATTCACTATATTATTATTATTATCATTAGGTGTATGAGTTTAAATCAATTATTTTCCCCCATTCCAATTATCTATGGTGTGTAGCATAATTGAGATTGAAAACTCATGAAAATCAAAAGAACTTTAATGAACCAAGAAGAATAGTTTAGCATATGGCATCTACCTTAACCACGTACTTAAAGATAATCAAGCTAATTCACATAATTGGTGATCAAACAATTAAATAAATTAGATGATTGCATTATACACAATGAATGAAACATGACGATATTGAATTAATAGCCCAACAATCTTGATTAATAATAAATATCAAGGAGGGCTATCTCATTGCCCCAGAAAAAGGAATTTAGTTCATAATAAAAACAGAAATAAAACTCTCTGAAATATGCATGATTGCGAAACTCAAAATTCTTCTTTTGATCCCTTGGCAAACTTCTCCCATCCAACCCCCCAAGTATGTTCTAGATGTCTCTTTAAATAACCCAACCAGTAGGGTTTTAGTAGAACTCCTCCACGAATTACAATGCCTCTATGCTTAGAGATCCTCTTTCAATAATAACTGAGTATTTCCCAACGAAAATATAGCTTCTCAAACTTTACAAAGCATAAAAATAGAAGTTCTTAAAATAACTAAGTTGTTGTGTATCCTGAGTTCTAAAAATTGTAACATAATCTTAAGCCTAAAATTTATCTTTCAATAATACTTTGTAATCCACATGTTTCATGCTCTTAAATTTGTAACATCTGAAGCATGAAAAAATAATTAAATTTGTGCACTTCTAAAATCCAAGCTTTGATTTTAAACTTTGTTACTTATTAGGCTGCTATGGATGCACTAAAGATCAAGCAAAAATTTGAATTACTGCTTTGGAGTCATTGAAGCTTGCTTCGGAGTCACTAAATATTATCTTCTGAGGCACCAAATTGAACTTTGGAGTCCTTGAACTAAATTTCGAGAGTCTGCTTCAGAGGTACATAAGTGAACTTTAGAGTCACTGAAGCTAATTTTAGAGGCACTCAATCTTACTTAGGAGTCAAGAAAATGTTGCTTCAAAGTCATGCAAGAGAACTTCGGAGTCATTGAAAAATTAACTTCGGAGGCACCAAGTCTGCTTCAGAGTTTTGATGTTCTAGAGCAGTTTTAGTAAAGGTACCATAACTTTAGAATAATGAAATCTAAATTGAGTGATTTTTCCTATTTTGGATAGATAATTTCAAAATATACAACTTTCATGTTAATCACTTTTCCTGATTCTGCTTGTATCTTGAGCCGTAGGACCTCAAAGTACCGCCTTTTGTTTTGCCTCTAAAATTGATATTTTAGAGTTTTCTAGAGAGAGTAGCACTATTTTGATCATAACTTTCTTGTATGAATTCAAAATTATACCATTGTTTTTTCATTGGATAGATAATTTTAGGGCTACATCTTTTATATTGATCACTTTTCCTGAATCATCAATCTTCTTTAATACGTGGGCCCTTAAATTGATGCCTTGTGTACATCCAAAATTGATGTTTTAGAGTCTTTAGAGATAGTTTCACTATTTTGTATGTAACGTCTTCATATGAACTCATAATTATGTGATTTTTGATGCATTAGAAAGGTAAGAAAAAAATTTAAAACTTTCATGTTGAACACATTTTCTAGATGTGCCTCCATTAGTCTTAGAAATTACTTTAACATTACATCTTTTGTAATCTTCAGTTTTATTTTACATAATTTCATGTTTGCAACAAAACAAACTCTCTTAAGTGCAATATTTATTTAAATGTTAATATAATCTACTAACAATGCAGTAAAATAAGATCTTAAATATGTGAATTTGGATATAAAAATATGATATATTATGATCTTATCGCTTAGCCAGTAGGTTACACAGTGGTTTAGAAATTTTTAAGAAATCTTTAATAAACCATCTATAAAAATTTGCATGACTAAAAAAAACTTCTAGCTCACTTGATTGAAATAGGGAGAGGTAACTTTGCAATCAATTCAATCTTTGCCTTATCTACTTTAATACCTTTACTTGAAATAATATGTCCTAGTACAACTTTCTACTTCATTAAGAAGTGACACTTCTCCCAACTTAGTGTCAAATTCATTTCCATATATCTTCTAAGCACCAATCTTAAGTTATGAAGGCAATCATCAAATGAGTCTCCAAAAATAGAAAAATTATCCATGAATACCTTAATAAACTTTTCAATAATGTCAGAAAAGATGGACATCATACACCTTTGAAAAGTTGTTAGGGCATTGCACAAACCAAAAGGCATCCTCCGATATGCAAATGTTCTGAACGAGTAGGTGAAAGTGGTTTTCCCCTGATCTTCAGGAGCAATTAGAACTTGGTTATAACTTGAAAAACCATCTAGAAAATAGTAGTTACCATGACCTACCAACCTTTCAAGTATTTGATCAATAAAAGGAAGGGGAAAGTGATTGTTTCTTGTGGCTGCATTGAGTTTCCTATAGTCAATGTATATCCACCACCCTGTAGTCACTCACATTGTCACCAATTCATCATTGTCATTTTTGACAATAGAAATACTAGACTTCTTTGGCACCACATGCACTGGACTTACCCATTTGCTATTAGAGATTGGATAGATAATACCTGCATCCAACAATTTGATCACCTTTGCTCTCACAGCTTCCTTCATATGTGGGTTAAGTCTCCTTTAAGCTTCTCTAGAAGTCTTTGCATCATCTTCCAGCAAAATTTTGTGCATGTACATAGTGGGGCTAATTCCCTTGATATCTGCTAAGGTCTACCCTATAGCCCCTTTGTGCTCTCTCAATACATTCATCAACATATGTTTTTCATCAATAGACAAGTCAGAAGCAATTATCACTAGAAGAGTATTGTTTTCACCAAGAAATATATACTTTAAGTTCTGAGGTAATTGCTTCAATTTCAGTTGAGGTGATGTGGTAGTCGATTGTTCCACTTTTGGGTTAACATGTGATAACCCTTCATTGGAAACTTCCCCTTCTTTGACTTCCTCTACTCTATCAAGTTCAGCTTTCAAATTCATCATTTCTTCATCTTCCTCCAATCCATCTGCAGTGAGCACTAATTCTAGCTTATCAGTTGTCTCCTCTTACATAAAAGTTGATAAAATAAGTGAGTCCAATTCTTGACTTGAAAACATGCACCAAGATCTGAAGGTCATGTGATAAAGAATTATAAACAGAAAATTCCACAGTTTTATATAAGACAATCATCTTCAACTTCCCATTCTACACATCTATTATTCTCTTGGTGGTTGCCATGAAAGGCCATCCTAGAAGAATAGGCACTTCTTGTTCTGGGATCATTTGCCTCTCCATTTTAAGGATAACAAAATTTGTAGGAATAATTATCTTATCAATCTGCACAAGAATGTCTTCTACAATGCCTCTAGGATATTTAACCGATTTGTCTACAAGTTGTAAGACATTGTAGTGGGTTTCAATTCTCCTAATCCAAGTTGTATATAAACAAAATAAGGCATCAAATTAACGCTCGCACCTAAGTTTAACATTGCTTTTACCTCGTTTGTCCCTGCAACAATGATTGAGATATTGAGACTACCTAGATCCTTGATTTTTGGGGGAATGTTTGTCTATAAAACTACACTGGCTGCCTCTGAAATTTGAACTTTCTCACATGGCTCATACTTACACTTTCTTGTGTTTAGTTCCTTCAAGAATCTAGCATAAGTAGGCATGTTCTTTACCATATTAAGCAAAGGAAAACTGACATTAACCTTAGAAAGGATGTCATAAATGTCAGAAAATGATTTATCAAATTTGCTCTACTTCAGCCTTCCTGGAAAAGGGACAGGAGTATTATACGATAGGAGTGCTTTGTAGTTGACACGAGGGTCAACTACTGGAACATTGCCTTCTTTGGATGCATTCCTGCTCTGTCTTTTTCTTCCCCTTCTCCAATCCTACAGAAATAATTAAACTATCAGGTGTGTGGCTAGGCAACTTCCTAGGTTCGTTGCCTTCTTAGTGTTGTTATTACTTTTGCTTACTCTGGTTGGCTAGGCAACTTTCCAGGTGTGTGGCTCTGTAATACTTCTACAATTTTTCCTAATTGAGTTTCTATCTTTTTCATGGATGCCTCCATGTTATGGAATCTGGAATCAATATTTTAGAATTTGGCTGCATTAGTCTAGAACTAGGTTTATGTTGCTTCAGTGAAACTCTGCATGGTTTCTTCAAGCATAGGCTTCTTTGGTTGCGGTTGAAATGAAGTTCCAACTTGATTCTGATTTCTTTCATTGTTCCAAGAGAAATTAGGATGATTTCTCCAACCAGGATTGTAAGAGTTTGAATAAGGGTCATTTTATGGCCACTGGTAGTAGAAATTCATTGCATTAGCTTGCTCAACATCACATGCAAAATGTTCATTTGAAGGGCAAATATTAGGTGAATGTCTTGAATTACCACAAAAAGAATAAACCTTTGCTGGAGCAGTTTGTGGTTGCTTTAAGTGCACCATCATAGAGCACATTGCCTTCATTTACTTAGCCATCTCTGACATCTGCATTGATAGATTAGAGTTAGAGTTCACTTCATAAAGTCCTCTACATCTACCTCTTAGACTCTTCTATTGAGAATTTGCTCCCAACATCTCATATAGCAATTCAAGTGGATATCTACGATTAGGGCATTAAATCAAAATTACTTTAAACCTTTCCTGTGCCTCATGAAAAGTTTCTTAATTTAATACAAGTTTTGTTATAATCAAAAACATATATAATCTCAACATTCTCCTCCATTTTGATGATGACAAAACCCTAAAGACTTGTGATTAGAAATTTATATTTATTAATAAAAATCTCCCTGAATATTGGTCTCTGATAATCCTGTGGATTAGATTCTTTTATTACTATCCTAATTTAATTATTACTCTCACACATTTCTCTCCCCCTTTTTGTCATGATCAAAAAGAAAATTTCTTACAAGCTTATTACTTTCCCACTTTTTAATTATATTTATCTAATACCTTTCTTTAAATTCTTCTCCCCCTGTTTTAATAATTTTCCCTCCCCCTTTTTGGTTATATTTATCACTCAATTGTTTTTCATAAAATAATTTATTATGATGACCATATTAATTAGGTTGATTGTAACATTAAAGATCTTCCAAGTATTTTGATAATTAAACATTTTTATTACTAGAAGATTCAGAAGAATAGTAATCGGACATTAATGAATTTAACATTTATTTTTCATCAAAAATCAAAATCATATTTAATGTGCCGGACACAAATGTAGTTTAATAGTGCGTCTCTTTTTAATGGATAGTTGTCTGTCATTATTATCAGGGGTGATGGTTGAGAGTTATTAATGGAAGAGTTGACAAATTACTTAGGAAGTAGAGAAGCTTTTGTCTTTCTCTTTTCTTGCACAGAGAGACTGGGAAGAAACAACTCTTTAGTGCTTACCAAGGCAACCATGCCATCTTCTAGTTCATCTATAAAGTTTATTCAAAGTGAGAAAGATGATGCTGCTTTTAAGGCTATAGAGAGATGGTTCTTCAGGATAAGATTAAGTAGCTGAAGGTTGATTTGGCTATAGTTAGGGGTAGTAATCTTTATTTTGATCATCTCTTAACTAAGAACTCTATGGCTTATATGGAGGTTGTGGAATGTATTAAAGATTTGGAGACAAAGTTAGCCAAAGCTCACCAAAGAGTTAAAGAGTTGGAAGTTTTTGAATGTTTAAATTGGAATTTTGTTAATGTTAGATATTCACTCATGATGGTTATCTTTATGAGTTTTTACTTTTCAATTTTAATATTTTATGTGAGATTAAGGCAATAATCATTATTACAAAAGGAATAACTAGGAATGGAATTCTTATTCGAGACCTTAAATTGTGCAGTTTCCCAAACAGGCTTGACTATGCCTTAGGATTGTAATGATGATAGAGTTTTGATCGATTTAAGGTTTATTAAGATTTTTGACATGATTTAGCTCAAAGTACCAAACTCAATCTAATCCAATGCAGTTTATTCAGAACCAACTAGAGTATATAGCAATGAAAGAAATATAATCAAGTTTAACAACTATTCTATTTTGGCACTTATCTTCATAGATTTCTCATTAGAATTCATAAATGTTATTGTTGGTCTTGATTATTCATTCAAATTCTATTATTTGAAGGTGATAGTCCTTCCTCTAAAATTTGATATTGTCTGGGATATGATCTTGACTTATTCAGTCCTTTCTTTGCATCCAGAACTTAAACTTATTGCCTCATTTGCTTGGATTTGTGAGCTGAGAAGAAGGTCTTGATTTCTAATTGTTCTCATTCTTCTTTTGTGCTCATCTCAAGCTTTCCTACATACACTTAACATATTCTTACACTAATTCTTCGTTAATGAGTTCAAATTGATGTGGATAATCATTGCTAGTATATTAATGCAAAAGTCATTTTAATCATAATAGTATGCAGAGAAATAAGATTATGGATTAAAGCAGTTTTCATGAATGCTCATAATAAGCATTTGCTTTAATCAACCAATGAGTTATTTGAGCTAGCATAGATGTGAATTATCATTATCTTTTTGTGCTAAATCAACTTGTCTTTAACTGATTTTGGGCACAATCATTTAGTTTCACTATTTTATCTTTCTTTTAGTTACATGTCTTTTAGGCATTTTTAGTTTCAGATTATTTATTTTTTGAGTGTTATTTTATTTTTTGATTATCTTAGAAGTTTCATTTTATGTTTTTCAAAGTTTTATTTATCCTAGTATGAATTCTATATTCTCCTATTTATATACATGAAGGAAAAATATATGCACAGAAAATACTATGTATGAAACTTTATTTCCATCAATTTACAATTACCTAAGTAATCAAAAATTCTAAATATGGTTTCTACATAATGTGCAAATGAATAAATGAATATGCAAAAATACATAAACATAGTTTCATAACCCAATTTTAAATTTATATACAACTAAAGGAAATTTAGACAAAATTCTAATTATTAATTCTGTTTCTCAATAAAAATTTAGAGAATATCTTTGATAAGAATTCACAGGTAAATGTAAATTGATTTCTATCAATATAAATTTGAATTTAAAAGAATGAACTAAATGAAATAAGTAAAACTTAAAAGGACAGAATGTAAATTTGTTTCTTTTGATAGATGAATGTTAAAGGTAAAAGCTTATAGACAGAATTAATAAATTGAAGGATTGAGCATGAATACAAAAGAATGGACTAAAAGAAATGCATAGGTGAATATTTTAAAAATTCAGATAATGACACATTCAATAATGACGTTTGAGTTTAAGTGTCATACCTGCACTTACCTTTCCTTTTTATTTTGAAGGAACTTGGTATTTCATTGGATTTTCAATTTGTTTCTTCAGACCAAGTCTCCTTTCACTTTCTTCTTTTTTGGTAGTATGTTTTCTTCCTTCTTAGATTTCCTACAATCAAGTTAATCTTAATAATAATGCAAATAGTGTGTGAGTGCAAAGTGTTTTTGTCCCTTAATAATTTATCTTTGGCTTGTCAAAAGATTTCTCATATTAATCTATAAGGCAAGACATCCTTACAAATGGTGGGATAGAGAGCAGATAGAGAATTTTTTAATATTTTCTGCTCTTGATTCATCCTCACTTATGCCAATACGAATAATTTTCCATAGATGAAAATTATTTTGCCATAAAAATGATTCCAATCCCCTTTTCCATTATATCTAGTTTAATCTATCAAGAATTTGGAAGATGGGAGATGGACAACTCTTTGAAGAACAAAGAAGATGACATTTTTTGGTAAGCCAAATGGATCACTAGAATTATTTATCAAGCCTACTTTGATACCACTTGTAGAATGCCCATAAGATGGCTTCACCCAAGAGGGGAGGGGTGAATTAGGTAAATAAAAATTCATTGCTTAACTAGTATTGAATCATTCCCTCTTTTCGTGCTTGTGTGTGATATGGCATAAGATGATTAATGGAAATAATGAAATGCATGAAGAATAAAAAAATGGACAATCGCACACACACATACATACAGAGACAAGATAATTTTTATAGTAGTTTAGGACCCCATCCCTACATTCATTCTTCCAAGGACACCAACTCATTGTGCCTTGGGTTCCACCATGCCCTATACAATACAAAACATAAGTGTACCTAACACATCTTCTAGATTCCAACTCCAGGGGGGCGTAAACAAGTGTCCCCATCACTCTTCTGGTTTTACGAGTTTACCAAGAAACTTACTGGTTTCAAAAGTCACTAGCAAACTTGGTGGTTTTCCTGAGTTCACCAACAACTCATTACAATGTGGTTTTCATGAGCTCACCACAAACTCTCTGGTTTCAAGTTTACCAGAAAACCGACACTTTACAAAGTGTTATAATGAAGCATAGGGAAAATATGATCTCCCTCTCTCAGCTTGATCTAATACAAAAAGATCTTCCCATAATGTAAAGATAATGGCCATAAGGATATGAAGGTTTAAGCTCAAGAAAGATAGATGACAGTTTAAGCTCTTGGCCATGGGTGAAAGAATTTGCATAAAGTTAAGCATATTTGAAATGAGTTCCTTCACCACCTCAAAACATCCTTCCTTCCTCTCCTTAAATAGCTTCTTCATATTTTCAACCATTGGAGAAGATGGGAGCCAATCAATGCAAAGATGAGAGTAATATTGAATGAATGAGACCATTTAAATTTTCTATCATTGAAGTCCAAGTCTTTCTATTTTGTCTTAAGCTGCTGCAATACCGTTCAGAGAGGAGGATGAGCTATGATAAATGTGTTTCTTATTTGACTTGTCACAACTTTGAAAAACTTTTAGCTCCGCTTATTGCCAGAAATGATGACTGATATAAGTCTGCAAAATGATGGCTCGAGTGCAGATGCCATTTATATGCTTAGTCACATAAATCGATTTTCCTTTGAAAAATCATGGCCTCTCTCTATCTGCATTTGTCTACCATAAGTTATAGAAGAAATCTTCCAAGGTTTTTCTGTCAGTTAGACTTCCATAAGAATGATTTTCTCTATTAAGTGGCAGACGAACTTTGACACAAATGAAGTTACACTGACTGATAAACAAACACTTCCTTATCTGTCATAATTTCTCTAGATGATTTGTCTGTTGATCGATCCTTTGTGTATATGCTTTATCTGTTAAAGATAATAGACTAACTTTGAATGGTGCTAATGAAGATGAGCTGATCGATTGACAAATAGTTCCGTTAATACGAACAGAAGAAGTAGAATATGCATCCTCTGTTCTTCATCATCTCTTGAAGGTGACAAACAAAGTTGGCTCAATCTTGTACTAAAAGATGAAGTGTGATTTTCTTCTTTTGTTCCTTCTTGTCTATTGAAGGTGCTAGATGAAGCTTAATTCAACTTACTCGAATAAACAAGGTGTGGCATTCATCTGATGTAAGCGATAGACGAAGTGTGTTTTGCTTTATCTTGGATGGAATACTTTGGATGTCATATTTGTCTGTCATGAGTTGTAGACTATTGTGCCTTTTTCTGTTGTAGCCTATTTCAATCCAAGTAGCTCTTTATCTATTTAGCTTCAACTATATTCACTCTGTAGCATCTACATCATCTTTTGCTTTGGCTAAACTTTGTCTATTGTAATAGATGACTTTTTTATTCAAAAACGAGGCAAAGTTCTCTAGCTTTTCTACACACTTCAAGCAATAGAAGGGGTTTGTTATAGCAACTTCCTTGGTTCTTCAATCTTGATTTGTCTATCTTGGCTCAGCTGAAGTTGCACTCCCTTGTATATTTATATTACCATTTTATCCTCAGACTAATCTAATCTTCTAATTTTGTGCATAGCTGTCTGGGTGGCAATTATCTTCTTTTTTCCTTTGTCTGAGTATTTGATAGAGCTTCTCCTTCTTTCTTTATCTCTGATAAGCTTTATCTGGTCGATGTAGATAGTTTAAATTTCTTGAATAGCATTATGCTTCTTCGACCATGGCTTCATATTTGTCTGTCAAGCTGTTGAGTTGCTTCTTCATCCTTATGCTTTATCTTGGACAGACTTGATCAAATCAAATATAAGTGGTTCACAATTTAAGCTTTCTGATCATACCTTCTTCTTTAACTTATTATTTTGCATTTGTCTATTGACATTTTCTTATCGAGGTTGGCAAATAA
>JAYJMB010003286.1:0-54713 GCA_036873735.1 Pouteria campechiana
GAGGGGGATTTAATCAAGTATAAGGGGCTGTTTTGTAAATTATATATATGACCAATTTGCAATTTAGTGAACATGGACATGAGAGTGATTGTAATCCTAAAAGAAGAGGATTAAAGTGTGGAAAACTTGAATTGATGAATAGGAGTGAAAAACCCTAATTTTTGGCTTGGGTTAAATCATGGAATAGAAAGATTTATTAAATTACATATTGAGATTATGTAAATCATTAAAAATGTACTGTGATGATAATGTAGGGTGTGAGACTTGAATTTCAAGTGGTAATTGATTAGTTACGTTGCTTAAAAGGAAGAAATCCAGATTTGTGAAGAATAGAGGTAAGTAGGTTTCTTACCAAATTAGGTGTGATTGAGTATATTAGCATGTTTGGCATACGGGCACCACGATTTATCATGTTTGTTAATGATTTGAGATGTATTTATAGAATATTCTTTGTACTTGAATTTACCACATGCATTTGATGTTATGAATAGATTGTTACTTGATTTGTTGAGATTACTTTTGTTTATGTAATGTAATATGTGTGAGTATGACATGGTAATCGAGTTCAGGTGGATGTATGTATGACATACGTGATGAGCCTGTGTGGCTATGGTGTTACCTATGTGGCATATGGATGGCTTGTGTAGCTATGATGTTGCCTGTGTGGTGTATGGATGGTCTATGTAGCTAATAGATTGCCTTTGTGGCATACAAAGCCTGCGTTTAAGTGGTAGCCTTTATGACACCAGATATATTACATTTGTATGTTTAATTGCTTATGAGCATACTTGGATTGAGTGAAATATGATTGCATTGGCATGTGTTGGTTTGTACGACTATATGCATGATTTACAAGGTTTTACCGATTTTCCTACTTACTGAATTTGCCCGGATTCGCCCTTTGTCTATGTTTTAGATGTCAGGCATGATGGAAGGACCTAATCTGGGGTTGGTGCCTGAAATGGGAACTAGCGGCAATGGAGCGACATTCTTTATTTAACTATTGATTATTTATTGAAGAGAGATTATAGTGGATTATGTGACTCGTCATTTATTGATTCATTATTGGTGGATGATGTATAAGGAGAGGTTTAAATTTTCATTATTTATTGATTATTGATTCTTAACTATTTTCATGCCATAAGACTACTAGTTGGTCCATGGGACTATGGATGTAGGAGGATTTGTGAATGTATATGATGTACATGGATGATTGAATGTATGTATAGATTTGGAAATCCTCATATTTTAGGAGAGACTGCCAAATTTTTGGCAGGATCTTTCTCTGAAATATGAGTAGAATTTAGAAGTGATACAAATTGGTATCAAAGACGACCCTCAATAATCTTTACGGGGGTATGTCCAATGTGGACATTGGTGCCTCTGAGGGGGGGTGAATGTGAGATCCCACATCGCCCAGGTGAAAGGGGGAGTCTTGGCTTAAGTGTGGGGGCTCATGGTAATCGGTCGAGACGCCTTTTGTAGGACAAAACCGTGCGAGTGGGCACTGGCCTAAGGGCTAGGACGTAACCCAAAGTAGACAATACCTCGATAGGAGCCCGAGTTATTACAGATACTTACCCCTCGAATGCCGTACTGCTACATGTAGTGGCTACCCAGAAATCCTCACCAACAATGCTGTAAAGATCAGAGCAAGATTCTGCATGGATTACCTGAAGATAGTTTTAAGATGTAAATTGGTTGCAATACATACATACACACATGCATGCATGCACAGACACAGAGACACACACACATATGTGTGACTAGAGAATAACCTTTCACAGGTACATACATACATATAACTAGAGAATAACCTTTCACATGTACATATATACATACATACATGCATGCATACATGCATGCATACATACATATATCATACATATATGCACACAGGTTGCTACAATATTTTGCCCATTTGATGCATTATATCATCACAATGAATAATCATCAAGCAACACTTGACATGATTAATACACAGCAGGGAGACAGGAATTGCAGGAAGTATGGCATGCAGTTAATAGCTTTTATACTGAGAAAATGACTCTCAAGGCATTTTTCAACAACTTACATCTTGTAATTTTCCAGTCTCAGATAGATCAATAAGGCCACCCTTTGCATCATATAGATGCATTGTTTCTCCAATTATGGTCTTTGCAACACTTAAGGTCCTGTATTATTCAATGAGCCATAAGACAAACATTCCAGCAATGCTTCCTCACATTTGGAATGTCAAAAGAATTTTACCTATGATAATTAGAGAAATATCGCACGACTTTTGCTTGTCCAAGAACCATGGGAGTGTGAGATCCAAATCCAGAACTGAACTCTTCACTGGAATCCAGAAAAGAAAGATGTCCAAATTTATTACTAGGAATGAGTCACATATTTAAGGCAAACCAATGAACATTCTTTGAGGTTGCAAAGGAAATTGATGATATGATATTAAGCAAAGATGGTTTTACCTCAGTTTGTTAATCCAGACAACAGAGTCACAAGGTTCAGAAATCTGTCTCCATTTTATTGCCAAGGAATAGACTTCTTGCCAAGACAATGCGAAACGACTAAAAGCTGATCTATCATCGATGGAACTATATGAAGTTGATGGCTCTGAGGAAGTGCTGGTACTACAACCAGCACCACCCCTATTCTGACTTGCCAAACTAAGCTTTTCTTTCCTCCTGACTTTCCTGCCAATCTTCATTGCATTTTTGCTTGAACACTTCCAATCAAATTGCAAAGCACGCCAAGCTTTCGAAACTTTTTGGGCAATCTCAATAGCAGCTAACCCTGCCATACGGTGCTGGATAACACATACTTAAATAAGAGAGATGAAGAAAATAACACAGACTCAGATATGACAAACAAATAAGACTAATCACAGCGAATGCTTTCTAGACTTAATGGCATTCTGTCATAAGCTAGGAATTGTAGCTATTACTTATAGACAACAAGGGGGAATATTTAGAATCTATCATATCAAAATTGGTCAAGAATATAAGAATATTCATATTACCTTACAAAAAATCTCTCCTAAGGTTCAACATAGGAACATTGCTTAACATGTTAAAATCTCATGGAATGAATTCCAATGAATCCTATGATTGGACTCTGGTATATAACACGAGGCAACATTTGGTTTACAGTGTGCAAGAAGACCTCAAGCAGATGAGAACATATCTAACTTAATAAAAGAACTTGAGAAATGCTCTCACTAGGTAATGACTTTATGTCACAGCTATGTACACCAGAGGAAAAGCCTTAAAGCCTTTTAAACATGAAATCCTATGTCAGTAACTGAGTTTCTGTATGGCATTAGTTAATAGAGATGAGATGAACCAATGTAATCACACTAGCTGCAAGCTATGTTGAAATAGTTTTAATAAAATGAAACTATTCATGCTTCAAAGGTGGCAACAGTTCTGACAACCATATTTGCTTAATAATTGTCAACAGATTTGGAAATAAAATTGCCTCATGAATGCAGCATGGAATGAAATCAGTCACTGAATATTAATAGACAATACAAACACACCTAAGAAACAGATTGAAGGATCACTTCAAGAACTCGTAAAGAAAAAGTACCTGCCGCCGATTGGGTAAGAACCCGATGCAATTATATTGGAACCTTTTACCTATGGCGTCTGCAGCCTGTAAAAGAGTAGCCTTGTGTTTCGTGACAACATAATCTTGCTTCCTAAGCCGGCCCTTTCTCAAAGATTCCTTAAGAGGAGGTTGCCTATAAACTTTTTCACATACGTATTTTGGGTGTAACCGTTTGCACCAGTATTCCTGAAAGTAGTTCATAAAATAAGTTTTCAGGTTCCAGAGAGAAAACAAGAGTTTTCCATACCTAACCCAAAAGCCATGGAATCATACAGAATGCTGGTTTAAGATGAAACCAATATTTCTTATTTGTAATCTAAATGATGCACCCACAAAGCCAAGATGTTATTTCACCTTCAGGGAAGAATATCTAATGGACTAAAATAAATTAACATGTGGTAAATTGATAAAAGATAATAATCAACTGGAGCAGCAATAAATAAAGATAAGATGTTTAGATACGAATCTGCAATAAGTTATGATAATAACCACCAAAGCATACAAAAGGTAAAGATAAGAGGTTTAGATAAGAATCTGCCATAAGTTATGATAATAACCACCAAAGCATACATTAAAGTTTACATTATGAATTACCTTAAACAAGGGATCAATATCACCATCAAGATTGAACCAGCAAAATTCAGTGTTAACCTTCGAAGCAGTGTACAAGGCAATTTCCTTCTGCAAGAGTAAGGAGAATCATTTACAACAACTAATCAGCCACAACCTGAAAGCATACAATTATACATGCATTGAAAAAGAGAATCAATTATTGGAATGCAGTCATAAAAAATATTCAATACATTGGACAGAGGATTTAAGCATTCCTATTTTCAGAAGCAAGATGTAACCATAACAGAATTCCTAAGTTCAAAACTCCAGGTAGACTAGAAAGTCCAATGAGTCAAGTTTACTTTAGGACTAAATGAAAAAGTAGAATAGACTTTGAAAGTCATGCAATCAGAAAGTTTATTATGCCTCCCTATTAATAAGTACCCACATAATACCTTAAAACAGACATTTGCAAAGCAGTTCAGGACAACATTATTTTAAGCACCTTGCCCATTGAGCAACTTTGTACAAGACAACCTGAGTCGACTATTTAAGGATGATTTACCGCCAAGATTGGTAATCCAGTCAGTTAAAGCTGCACTGTGGGCAAGTTTGCAAGAAATTGAATCTGGTGGCTGACTCAGTCCAGAAATAGACAAGCTGACTTGGTCAATTCCATAGCAAGAGGAAAGTTACAGAAAAAAAAAAAAGATGGTTAGATGTTTCCATGAACTAATAACAGTATCCAAGATTCCAAATGAAAGACAAGTTTGTGCCCCTTGAACAATTCAACCAAATTCCCACAAACAAGAATGGTGAGACGATATGCTATGACCATGATACATGTACATTTTAACATATAAATGCATGATGTGCATGACTCTCTAGAGCTGCCTGCTTAGAAATTTTGCATCAATCCATGAACAAAGAAGAAAAGGATTTAATTGCTGATTTATTATCCTAACCAACCATCATATATGTGCGTGTGTGTGTGAAAGAAAAAGAAAAGCAGCAGCTTCCTGTGGGCAAGTAGCTTAACGTTAATAGTTTTCATCTAGGATTTGATCTATGTAGAATGTTTGCTTTTCATGATGCATGGGGCCACAAACATTTAAGTGAGACAGGTGCTGCCTGACAAAACAGGAGGACACTGTTTAGCAACTAGAATATTCCAGTTTCTGACCTGATAGAAACCCAAGCACTGAAGCACGAATTTTTCCATAGAATCTAGCTCCACATCCAAAAGAGCATCATAGTCCTTCACCTGCTCACAGAAAGAAATAATCTAATAAGAATAGGTTGGTTCTTGACGCTGCTGCAAATTAGTTGGGATAAGAATTAAATGAAAATATTTACAAGGGAAAAACCAAAAACAAAAAGCAATAGTGGAAAAAATATAATCCAATACCGCATCTCCATATTCTCCAACCGCATGGTAGCAAGAAGCACGCAAGTACAAACATTCGATATTTGAGCTTTCTATACTTATCCCGACAGATAAATCCTTGATGGCATCCCTGTCACCACAGTGGTTGATTGGTCGTTAAACAGTTTGATGTGAAACAAAAACAATAAAGCTTATTCCTGTGAATAGGGAATAGGTTGCAACTTGCAAGATAAAATATGGTGGCTATATTACTAATGCAATGCACTTGCTAGGTTAGCTTCATTGAGGCCAAGCCAGGAATTATGTAAGGATCAACATGGATTATCTGGTTTGATGTTTCATTATGTTTGTTTGATTGACAATTTGTTACTTATGTATAATGGGATGTTAAAAAAGAAAAAAGAAAAAAAGATTACTTTTTGGAAATAAAAATAATTGCAAATGAGTAGATAAGAAATTACATGCTGTGATGATTACAATTGACAGTTTCAGTTGGAATTTTGTGGAAATAGGAGGGAAAAGTAGTGAGTAATCGTATTTTTAAAGTTCTTAAATTTTTACTTCTAAAACAAACAAGGTAATGTAAAAAACTGTAATAGGTATTTACTTGAAGTTGATGCCATTTACACCTTTCCTGATGTCATGTTTATGCAAACCTTAGTCCATGGATTCCCTCCATCCAAACAGCCCCAAACTACACCTATACATTTAAACTAAATTTGGTGATACATGTCTAGGTTGTTCCCATAAATCATCTTTAACATCCCCTCCCAAGTCTTACAGTGTTGAAGGTTCTCAACTAAAATTTCTCTCCCAACATTCACACATCAATAATGGTTCTAATTGCTTCCAAACTTGGAAGAATACCTAAGTATTGATTGTAAGAACTTAAGGAACTGTGATTATGCCCATCATGTGAAAATTTTCCCACATTAGACCATTGGAGATCTTCCCCCAAGTCTTCTAGAGGATGTTTGCCCACTGATGCCCACTCAATATCCCTCACCTCCATTGATCTTTATAATATTCAGGCAAATATTTCTCCTGCAACTTAAACTTCATTTCAACCCACAACTTAA
Organism: Pouteria campechiana; assembly: GCA_036873735.1. Classification (NCBI taxonomy): domain Eukaryota; kingdom Viridiplantae; phylum Streptophyta; class Magnoliopsida; order Ericales; family Sapotaceae; genus Pouteria; species Pouteria campechiana. The sequence goes on from JAYJMB010003286.1 coordinate 6,628, forward strand.
TGGTAACTTAAACTTCATTTCAACCCACAACTTAATGGTTGTCTCCATTCAGTCATCAGTGTCTTTTGAATCCTCTGCAAATAAGGTTTAGCTGATCCTACCAACTTCACTGTAGCAAATTTGATATGTTGGGCATCAAATATATTATACCTATTAAAAAAATCCTCCAGTTCTGATAACTATTTTAATGTCCCAAGATAAAACTGACCACCAACACTAAAGAAGTCAATTTTGACCTTGTTTGCAACCTCATTATCCCCAATATAATCAATTAAATTTGTCCTCAACGATAATGTACATGATCTCACTTTAGATTCCTAACATATGGTAATACATGTCTAGGATGTTCCCACAAGTCGTCTTTAACATTCCCTCCCAAATCTTACGGTGTTCAAGATTGTCACCTAGAATTGCTCTCCCAACATTCACACATTGATAGTGGCTCCAAGTGCTTCCAAATTTGGAAGAATACCTAACTATTGATTGTAAAAACCTAAGGAACTTTGATTATGACCATCATGTGAAAATTTTCCCAAATTAAAATAATACTGGAGATCTTCCCCCAAGTCTTCTATAGGATGTTTGCCCACCAATGCAATCAATTGGTTCATTTTTTCATCTATTTCAAGCTGAGGTCATTAAGGTTTGTATTTGGGGCTTGGTATGCTTGCAATTGGCTTTCCACTTGAGTTTCAAAATATTTCATTCATTCCTCTTTGAGTTTTGTATAAGGCTTCTACCCTAGATGCAGGTTATATATTAGTTACAATGATATATGCAGTACAAACAAAAGTGTAGACCAAGACAGATGATGGCAGCAAATGACGGAGAAAAATATACTAGTATGAGCTGAAAAGACACTAAATAATTGACTCAAAGTTGATGTGATGATGTCATCAAATTTTGGCAAAATGAATGAATAATTCCACTTGCTTAACAGATAGAGGATTAGTTTTGGTCCAAAGTGGAAGAAATGCACATTTTACAAGCCTTAAAACCTTCTCAAACCACCCGAATGCCAAACTACAAATTCCTGGAGGGTGGAAATCTGAAGTCGTTTTCAGCAATTTTCAGCAAGCTGGGGGACTATTCTGGAAAATTCTAGCAACTGGATTGTATCCACAAAATTCTAGAACTGCTATTTGCAACTTCTCCAATCAACCATTTAATGATTTTGAGAATCCCGTCTTTTTTGCAATCTCTAAAAGTCAGAAAGGACCAGATCTGCAACAGAAAGAAATTTTCTGATTAACAGAAACGTTTTCTTCTTTTCTGTCGGAAGCAACAGTGGGTACCAAACCCACCACAAGGCATCAGTGTGAATGATGCACAATGGTGCCGAATAAAAGGCTGGTGAGTTCCTACAGTAGTCAATGCAGTGTTATTAATATCAATAAATACTTATAGGTGGCTCTGAAAAAAGATATTATCGAATTTATTGGATATACTATTTTTTTTGGGAATTTTATCAGAAAAATACAAAAGAATAGAAAAATAGAAAAAATTATGAAATATTCAATTAAACTTTTTAATACATTATATTAAATTTAAATACATATTTTGAACAAAAATATAGACTAAAAATTCACCATTGAATAAATAATAGAAATATATATAATAAACACAAATACACAAATAGAAGGAATAGTAAAATCTATTGCATAATGCAGTTAAAATCTATACTAATCAAATCTATAATGTATAAAGTGTTGTAAGAAATTAATTTTGAAGGAAATAAGCAACCAAAAGTTGATTGAAAATGGATTTTTTGTACTTACGTGGTTTTTGGACGTCTAAATGAAAAAAGTCAAATTTAATGCCAAAAATCTGAGTTTTTTAGTTTCGAATCTTCCTATATTGTATGAGAATAGAAATTTTGAGAAGAAAAAATGGGTTTCAAAGGGATAAGAGACAATACAGTGTCCGAGTCAATATGATATCCCATACAACCACGATAATATCAACATTTTCTTTTGATAAACTCGATAAAATCAATATTATTGATATTATCTCCGATAATATCAATATTTATGGGAAATCATAGATAATTTCTTTTCCAGTACATTTATCGTATCGGTGGGGACCTAAACAATATTATCATCGATAATATCGATTTTAAGAACACTGAGTCAATGCCAACATTACTAGCAGAGAGTGTCTATCGTTTTGGCTTGGTGGAAGATGAACCCAGTGAGTCTCGTCTTTGTATTGTGGTTGGAAAGGAGGGGTATGCTGGCTTCTTTGTTGGATCAAAAGGTGAGTGATGTGAATTATAGGATTGAGATGGCATGATATGGTAGATAACATGGTAAGACGGAGAAGGTGATATGGTAGATGACGTGTTAAAGTAGATGAATACATGGGTAGCAAGATGGCTTTGGCGTTCATGGGCAACTATTTCAGATGCTTGGAGACCTCAACCTGGCCATATTTTGGGTTGAACTCATTGGTCCTTGTGTAAGTAAACTGACCAACAGACTTGAATTTCATAGGTTGTATGATCCATATAATTTCTTGGGGTCCACTAGAAAACTGCCATGTGTCTTTTTTTTATTAGAGATGACCTATATAAGGACCTTTGACATAGTAGAAAGGGAGTTTGATGAAGAATGACAATTATGATTAAATCAACATTCTTTTATCTTAGCTATCTTTCTCTCTCTATTTTCCTTTTCTTCTATCCTTTCTTGGATCAAATCCTTCCTTCCACTGGACGACCTGATTGATTGGTGGCAGAAGCTCTCAATCAAACACTATAATTGGGAGTGGCTCACATTGAAGCTGCTGACAAGGGAGTGCAAGCAACAACTCAAATCAGAAACCAAATCTGCCAAACTGATTGTGGCAGACTTGGAAAGCTGAATTCAGCTAGGGAATCTTGCCATTTTTAACTATGATTTTGGCAACTAGTTGGAGATCAGACACTCTAGTGGAATTTGGCAAGTTGGACCCAAGTCCAGATTCTGTCCAGCAATGATCAAGATAGTGGTTTACTGTTTGCAGAAGGACAACAGCTGGGAGATCAAGATCTCAAGGGAACTTCTCATGAGTGCCCAATCACTGGGCCAAAGTTGTATCAGGCAGTGTCCCAATCAGAGGGGAACCCCATGTACAATCTAAACCGTGCATGGTTCATCATGGATAAATGAGATCAGTGGTTGGAATGGTGTGGTTTGAGTAGGTAGGTGAACGGGACTTGATTGTGGTACAGAGTTTTGTTTGTTGAGAGTGGACAACATCGATCTAAGTGATCAAGAGGCAGAGTGTGTGGAATCCGGCAATTCAATACTTGATTTTAATTACAGTTTTTTTCGTTTGAAAAGGAGTGCAAGTAGATCTTTTGTAAATGATCATGATCATCTTGATCTCCCATCTCTAATAATCATGATCATAAGAGTAAATCTAAGGATGTCTACTGGGCCATTAAACTCCAATTCAAGAAGCAGAGGGGCAGGTGGAATAGGGAATCGCTGTTCCTGTTTGGACGTTCTTGGAATAGCAGCTTTCAAAGATTCTTCACCAGGTAGGAAATTGAATCTGAGTGGACTCTTAGCAGATTTCTAGCCAAAGCAAGATTACAAGGAGCTAGATTCCAAAGAATGTCCTATCAACTCAGGAGCAGGGGTTCCTTGAAACCTGTCAGACAGCTGCATACAGAAGATCATGCCATTCCAATCTTCCCATTTAAATTGTGATTTAGGAGAAATTTGCAATAGCCTGGAGGCCACATCCTCTAGATCATCCTAAACAGACTAAACCTAAAGGCAAGATGCTGATTGTGGACCAAACAAAGTCGTGCAAGACCTCAGGTGAGCTAAAATGGGTGGCAGTCGAATTGAAGGAGACAAACAGAGGTTTGAAAGCTTAAGTGGACAGTTTTAGGTGAGAAGGATTGTGATCCATTCTAGCTGATGGGTGGCCTGTTGATCACTACAGTCAGTGGTATTTTAGGTGGGCCATGCCCAAGCGAATTGGAGGGACAATTCAGATCAATCAAATAGACCCCTGATTGTGCCAGTAGGTGGTCGCATCCTTGGAATCTCAATAACTGTTTGAATGATTTTATCATTAGTGAAGGAGACTGCAGCCACCAGAGTGTTATCAGCCCAGAGGGAATCCAATAACAGCAATCACATCAATGGTTTAGACTTCCTTCGTAAGCGCCATGGAAGGGGCAGTAAGGGGTAGCACCAGGGGCTGCCTGAAGACAAAAAAATCTAGACCACCTTTATACGTTTACAGCATCTAGTCATAAACCACCATTTAAAGAAGAGGACTTAGTTCCTATTAGACAACCCAAACATGTGTCTAATAAAAATCTCAAGGCCAAGTTGAAGAAAAGGGAGGTCTTAAGTCTCATCACATCACCCTTGGTAACAGGCCGATGGAATTAATAGACCAATTCAAGTGAGTCTTATATTTTATAGACCACTTGAGGCCTTGGCCAAGACAGGAAAGTCTAACATCTATGATGGTCAAGATTTCATGCCAACACATGAGTTTCATAATAGCAGTAAAAATGGATAACTAGTTCTTAAGGTTAACCTGGGATCCAGAAGGATTCACGAACTGTAATCTAGTAGTTTTACAGTTACACTTTTCCCTTCAAATCAATTATCTATGTTATTTTCCTTCTCAAGTGGTCAACACGCTATACTTTTCATCTACATGTTTTCTTCCAACCTTGAAGACGAGGTTGATTTTCAAGTAAGAGAGAATAATATATATCTTAGGCTTGAGATGGCCAGATATGATGGATGACATGGCAAGGAGTGATATGGTAAATGACATGACAGCATGGATAGCCACATGGGAAGCAAGATGGCTTGGGCGTGCATAGGCAGCTACTTGGTATGGCTTAGGCATGCATGGGCAGCTACTTGGGATGCCTGGGGACCTTGAACCTGGCCATGTTATGGGTTATATTCATTGGTCCTTGTGTAAGTAGATTAGCCAATAGGAACTGAGTTTCATTGATGATGATCCACGTAATGTGTTATTGTCCAACAGAGACTGCCATGTGTCCCTTTCTTTTTTTTTTCCTAGAGGACCTTTGATGTAAGACAATGCGAGCTTGATGAAGAATTACAACAGAAATCTAAATTATTTTCCTTATCACTCTATTTTTCTTTTCTTTCCTTTCTTGAATCAGATCCTTCCATCCATTGGAGTGCATGATTGGTGGGTTGCATCAACAGATGGGAGTTGATGTCATATCATCACTGGAACTAAAGGAGGCATCTGGAGTTGAGTTGCCAAAGAAGGATTTGAAGAGAATGAGTTCTCTTCTTTGCTGCAGCAGTCGGATCAGCAGCATCGCAGACCTCACCTCTTCTTTGCTTCTCTAAGAACAATGGGTTAATGGTGGGTTTCAGAGCAATGACGAGGTGTAGGAAAGCCACAAACGCCCTCAATTTTCTTCCACAGGTGACTTGGTTAATTCAATAGAAAAACCAATGACTATAGAACAAAGATTGAAAATATAGCATGCCAAATGCAGTGGGAATGAAAAACTTATACAGCATGTATGGACAACATGTGCTGATTGAAGTGGAAATATGATTCCAAGTTTAGATTTGATATCGAACTGATGCAAGATAAAAGGGAAGCTTTGGAAGAAAAAAAAAAATTTCTCTCGAAAGGAGACAAGAGGGGAAAAAAACATGGATTAGCAAAGAAAGACAAATTAAGAGAAGAACAGAAAATATAAAAGGAATAATTGTATCATCAATCCATCAACAACTCTAAAAATTCTAACACATACTACCTTATTTATAGCAGACTGATATACCAAATAAAACCCTAATTAAAATGCATCTGAATAAAATCCCCAAATAGAGCAATTAATTAAAACCATTCATCAAATTCAAATCCCTAAAATCAAACAACTAATTCCTGACTTTTATGATTACACAAAGTATTTGCAGATTGAGCATGGTACATCATGATCTCCATCAATTATCAACTGGCTCTGCAGATTCTATTTCTCCTCAATCCCATTTTTCTGTTCTCAAAGATATATCATCATATATGTTTTATATTCTCAATCTTTTCTCTTTGACAAAATTGATCTTTACAACTCAAATGATACAAATATATGTGCAGAACAATCAATAAAATTCTATTCATTTTACACATATGGGGACGAATCTCAACACATGCAGAGCAAGAAACTAATGTTCTTCCCCACTTAGGACAAGTATCATACATGGAATACTATTCTATGGTATTCTCTTTCATGGAAGTTCTTTGAAATACAATATCCAACATACATTTGGCAAAATATGCAATTATAGCTGTAAACTTGATGGATTACGACATGCAAATCCCATGATTCAACAGCAATATGGACAACTTCAATCATCCAATTGCCTTAATTACACATTGAATAAGGAAAGTTGCTCATTTTTACTTCATTGTATGGAAATGAATAAATCATATCAATGTCAGAACAAGAATTGGTGGTAGAAATTTGGGTATTCTCATATATGCTTCTATTCCAATGTTGGATTCAATCCTACTAATCCTTTTCTCTCCTTCTTCTTCTTCTTCTTCCGTTTTCTTTTTTCTTTTCTTTTCTGTTTTTCAGATAGGAAAGGACCAATCAAGAATCTTTTTTTTTTTCTCCAAATAGGAAAGGGCCAATCAAGAATCTCATAATTGTCTAGGTCATGAGAACCTAATGGTTGAAACGTTAAACTGCATATGACTATCAATTGGTCCAGTTACATTAATTGTAAAGGTTATCTGAGGGAAAAAGTTTGAAAAAAAAAAACAAGTTACCTATGCCTTCCCATTCCATGGTGAAGCAGCCCACGCAAGTGATATGCCTTGGCACACCTGGAGAAATATTGCATGTGAACCAGGATTTTAAGTTTGACACTTCTTGGAAGAGAGGTATGCAAGTACACAATCAGGTCCAAAGTAAATTACAAATATATGCAAAATACCTTTCATCAATGAGTAGGACTTGTTTGAGGCATCCCAAGGCCTTCTCTGTATTTGTCAAATCTTGGTAAAACTGCCACATCATACATGCATTAAGATGTTATTATCATGCGATCCAGAAACATAAAGAAGTAATTACAAATTTAGTTAAAGCAGACGGGATCAAGGGAAATGGTTGATTCTCTCAAATCTGATCTTAATAATGTTCGGACAGAACATATTATCTCAACTGAAAGATTTTACCTTCTACTCATTTCTTCAGTATTTTGCAGGTAACAACCTGTATTTCTGAAATTCTTCCTCCATAAGAATATTTTTCGATAGAACATTTTTGTTGAGGAACATGTTTAATTTAGTTTGCTGAAAAAAGACAATGTTTTTACCAACACTCTGCAAGGGCATTGAGTGTCTTGCATGCTAACCTCTTCCTTACAAGAGATTTCTAGTCAGAATCCATGGCGATAGGCCTAAGCACCATCCATGGATGCAATGAACATCAGCATGCTCTAGGTATCATTCCAATAGGTACCCACAGCTTAAGCCCAGTTTATAGCACTACTTAATACTAAAGCCAAGTGCAATGACTTGGCTTTACCCTTGTATGCCCAACTACTCCATGCTTTCCAAATCATCAACAAAACTGCTAATAAAATAAATCCCCAACATGAAGCCCTGGCTTTTCCTTTTCCCTACTACCAGTCCACCGCTCAAGGAAAAAGTCCAAATTTAGCCAGTTATCAAAATATTCTATGCACAGAGAGAGAGAGAGAGAGAGAGAGAGAGAGAGAGAGAGACCACTTGCAAAATAAACATCTGAATGAGTACTGAAAGGACAGCTCAATACAAACCACTTGCCCTTTCTTCTATTTCATATAGCAAGCATATTTTCGGTTGGATCCATCTAGGGGTGCAAATGGGTCGGGATAGGTCTGGTTAGAGTCAACCCTAACCCTAACACAACCTATTTTTTAAAACTTCAATCCTAAGCCAACCAATTTCTAAAATTCAGGTTGGGTTACAGGTTGATAATTTAGGTTAAAAACAAGTTGAGAATGTGTTGGAAAGGTTGAGAACAACTTAAAATTGAACAAAATAATTTCAAAACCTACGTAGTCATCAATCAATACAAATAATTGTAGACACTCTAAAATAAAAGTTTTAAGCGAATATAATTAGAAAAAAATATTTGATACTAATGAAGTATCTTAACTCTCCTATATCTAAACACGAAAATATTAAAGCTTTTTATTTATTCAAATAAATTAATAAAAGGAAAAAATAATATGTAAAAGAGGGGCTAGGCCCTAACAGCACTTAGTAAAAGTTAGATGGGTTTGAAAATTAGTCATTGAAAGTTGAAGAGTTATATTAAGGGATGGAAAAATTGGGTTGAATGGGTGGTCGGGTTGTCAAACCATCAGCCCTAACCCAATCCAATTCACAAACAAGATTAAACTCAACCCAATTTTTGTAACTCAGGGCTTGATTTTCTCAATCCCAACCCTAGCAAAACCAGGCTACGTTGGTCAGATTGCTGGTCAACCTAACCCAAGTTGCACCAATAGATATGTCAAGTGTCTAGTAGGACCTAGAAAAGAGAGAACAAGTTAAAAATAGAAGGATGAAATATTCTACAGCAATTTGCATTTACCTCCCCAATCTTTTTCAATCAAGTAACTATTGATTTTGCATATTCACCCCTACTTTGGAAAATATTTTGCAAAACAGATCATCTGAAAAATGGTCATTAGGGTTTCTGACAGAAGTCAACAGTTTGAATGGTCAAACAACAGAGGCCTGTCACCCTCCAACAGTCAAATCTGACAGCTTTTTTATATAACTGTTGGGATTATAAAGAGCTGTTAGGAGCGCCTAGAAACAGCTAGTAGTCACTCTCAACCATAGATTTAAGGTATTGAGACTTAAAGAAACAGAAGAACTTAAAGATTAATCATTAGAACAATCAATAACCTAGAAAAAATCTCTTTAAGCTGCAAGTGCTACAAGTGTTTAAAGCCAATCATCTCCAGCACTAAAAGGAGCTTCTTCCATAAGCTTACAGAGTAATTTTAGACTATTTTATTGAGGTTATACTTCTACAAAACTGCCTAACAAGAGGAATTCTTTTGTAACCCTGTTTTTGGTTTTAAGATTTTTGCAAGCAAGGAAGGGTTGTCCTTACAGCAGAGTGTATTATGTGAGTTTCCTGGTAAACTCAATGAAACCAAATAGTGATAACGAGCTCTTAGTAAACTCAAAATAACAAAGGCAGTTGAGTTTTCACTTGCAGATTAGTGAAACCCAAGATTGGATATCTTAGAAAGTGGAGGAGGTACCAACTTTGGCCCAAGCCAGAATATTTCTGTGTTTCATTGTCCTGTGTGCTTGTGAGTTTCTATTGCTTTCTTATTCTTGCACTTACAAATTCATTTTAGTTTCTCAATCTTGCTTTGGTTTATGCTTTGCCATACACCCTTTAGGACCAACATTAATTACTAGTGAAAAGTTGAAAGGATTCTAAGAGTATAAATAGGATGGCTTCCATAGATCTATTCAAGGTGATTACTTCAAGATATAGGTAATAGTTATAACAGGAGCAAAAAAGATGCTTTAGGCTAATCAAAGTTTGGAAAATAATTGCCACTATCAGGAAGAATTGCTGCAATCAAATCCAAAAATGTAATCATGACGTCAAGGATTTTCCATATGAAAGGTACTCCATTTAAATATGCAGTTCTAAAATTCTATCCTACAAGCATGTGTTAAATCATATGTAGAACTCTAGTCCCACAGGTTAATCATTTAGTAAATGGTATGCAGAAATCACCAATTTCAATGAATGATTTTTTTTTTTTGTGCTGTCATGCACTTTAAGGTAAAGAAATTTTGATCAGGAGCAATGTTTGTGTTATCAATAAATATTTATTTATCGGTGGCCCAGAAAAAAGATATTATCATTTTTATTGGAGATATTATCATTTTTTTCAGAAAAAATTTATTGAAAAAATAGAAAAATTAGACAATTAGAGAAATTTTGAGAGATTTTCTATGAAACTTTTTAATAAATTATGATAAATATAAATACACAATTTGAGCCAAAAATTAGATTAAAAAACCCACCATTAAATGAATAATAAAAACACACATGAGAAATTCATATAGGCAGACAAAAGGAGTAAATCTTCACAACATATAGCACTCTTGAACATACAAATTTTCATAACATAAGCATCCAACAATGTCTAAAAAGAACTCTAAACATTAAAGCCAATTAAGAAACATATTTATAATTTTTAGGAAATAATTTCCTTTTCCACAATTTTAATAAAATAGTTACATAAAATTCAAAATAAATTAAAAATAATAAAGAAACATATAAACATTTAGAATATAAATATATAATCATCCACCAACATACAACCTTGCACAACCAAAGCTTATTAGAACTTTTAAGCATTAATTACCTTTTAATAAATTTTCATATTTATTATTTATATATTTGTAAAAAAATAGTTATTATTGAAATTAGATCTGTTTGCTTAACACAAAAGATATAAATGATATTTAAAAAAAAAAACAATCCACTAAATTATTATTTTAATTTAATTAAAAATTAATTTAAAAATAAGGATTAATTAAAAAAATTTTGGATGAAATATAATGCTCAAAATATATAATCATGTTGATATTATCATGATTTAAAGCCTCAAAGTGTTGCATTTAAGGGAAAATATTGATTTAGGGTCTCCCCAAAAATCCCTTTTTAAAAATAAAAAATAAAAATTTGCAAATCATCTTAAAAACATCATCAATAATAGATATCATCAATTTTGAGCTCAATTAAATAATTTGGGAAAAATCCCTAATTAGTGTACCCTTCCCCAAATCCTCAAAAAATCTCAAAATCTACCAACGAATATTATTTAAATTTGTTGCAATCAACGTAAGAACATAATATAATGCAAGAACAATCAATTTCAAATGTAAAAAATCGAGAAAAAGTGGAGAAAAATATAACTATTTTCTAAGAAACAATTTCTGATGCCCGAACTCCAAAAAGTAAGATTTGATATCGCAAATGTTATTTTTCTTTCAAGAAATCAAAATGGAAGTTTCAAAAATTGTTATTCTATGTGGGAGAGAAGTTTTCGCAAGTAAAGAAATGGGTTTGGAGTGATGAGAAGCAAAACAGCTTCCACAAAAAGGGTTTTTATGACCCCATTCAATTTAACATTTAGGAAACGCAATAATATTGATATTATTGCGATTTTTTTATCTATAAATCAACAAAATATCGATAAAATCAACAATATTATTGATATTGTAAGGAAACAGACGATAATCTTGTTTTCAAGGGGTTTTTTTATTGTTAGGGTGATAAGCTCATAGCTATACTAATTCATAGTTTATTTAGCTTACTCACAACATGTTGACTGCAGATGTTGTTTAGTAATCTCCAAGTAGATAATTAGTTGTTAACCTAGGAAGCCATCCCTCTCAAGATGGCAACAGATGCCAGAAATGGCAAATAATTTTCCATGTTCAAGCCAATGATTTTAAAAACCAATCTATATTGGTAGGTTAAACCAATGTTCACTCCATCGATAATTAAAGATATATCATTAGTCCCGGAAAAAGATATTATCCCTTTTGTGGGAGATAATATCACTTTTATTAGGAAAATTTATCATAAAAAAATAAAAATTTGTAAAATTTTAAAATATTTAAAAATTTGATAAAAGCCCTTAAGAAATTAAGATAAATATAAATACACATTTTAGCTAAAAATACTACTTAAATGTTAACATTTAATGACCAATAAAAATATATAAGAGATTTATACATACAATCCCCACAAATTTAATGTAACCTTAATACATGAAAATTAAGTACATTAATACAAATATATACAAATATTTACATTTTATGAGCTTTTAATGATTTAGGGTGCTTATCACAGTCATTTGAGAAGAAAGAATGGAATAAATGGTTTAAAAAGGCTTTGTGGGATACTTTGTTATAAAAACAATAATAGTTTCAATATGATTGATAAATTAGAGATAATATTGATAATATCTCCAATAACATCAATATTTTGGACATGACATCAACAATATCTCTGATTATTATTATCAGTAATATTTCAGATATTATCAATAAAATTTGGAGAAGATGAAAATCAGTTTCCCATAAGACAATTTACCAGCAAGCTCCTAGAAAGATATTATTGGAGGTAATCTCAATAAAGCAAACATTGGGTCAAAACAGTTCAACTAGAACTAGTCCCCCTACCGATTCACTCCATCCAGTTCATGGTGTAATGAATTTAAATTATTTATACGAAATTATTTTAAAAATTTGCTTCTGCAATGTAGTCTAGTAGACACGCTAGCATGCCACAGAATTTTCAAAGCTTTTGGCGATCCCACAATTATATTTGTCCTTCTTTTCCCCAACATCTTTCTACCATAAGATATTTTATAAAGTGTTCGTAATATCGATAAATACTATTTATCGGTAGCCAAGAAAAAAGATATTATCACTTTTATTTGAGATTATTTCCAGAAACTTTATTGGGAAAATAGAAAAAATAAAGAAAAATTGAGATATTTTTAATGAAATTTTGTAATAAACTATTATAAATATAAATACACTATTTCAAAAAAATTTAGATTAAAAAGGCAACCATGGAATGAAAAATGGAAACACACATAAGATTTGAACACTTTTGAACATATAAATCTTCATAACATATGCATCCAACAATGTCTAAAAAGGAATCTAAACATTCTACACTAATCAGAAAACATAATCTAAAATTTTTGGGAAAAAATTTCTTTTTCTGCAATTTAAAAAAATAATTATTTAAAAATTCCTAATAAATAAAAATATAGGCAATTTTATGATCACATTTGTAATATTATTATACTAAACAGCCCATATGCTAATATATCTGTACATTAACACAACCCATTCTAATTTATTAATTATTTATTTAATAAATAAATAAATTTAAAATAAATAAAAAAATTTCTATCCATACAAATCCATGCTTAAAACAGCTAGGCATATTGTATTTATCATGCTCCAATAACTGCTCTTTCAAAGAAATTTTGTTTTGGCATTTATGCCAAAAATTCCTATACTTTTTTAAAAAATAAAAATCCAAATTTTAAAGTGAGAATCACTATTTTTTTACAAATCTAGCATGTTATTTTTTTCCAAGCATCAACAACAATTGATTTTGTTTGAACCAAATGATTTGAGGAATTTTCCTAGATCGAGTGTTCATCCCCAATCTCAACAAATCTGCTAGGTTTTACTGTCAAACTAGTTTTAATCTATATAAATCAAAAACTACAATGCATTGCATGTTACAAGCAACAGATTTCAAACAAAAAACAAGAAAACGAAAATGGAAATTGGGTTTTTATACCTTCACAGTGTTTGGATGTCTAGGTGGGAAAATCCGAGTTTGATCTTCAAAAAACAGGTTTTTCTCTTCCAAATTGCAAATGGAGTTTTCAATTTAGATAATAGGCTATGGCAATGGTGGATTCGAAGAGGAAAAAAATTGGTTTTAGGGGCTACGAAGTGAAAACAGCATCCGAATAGCCCCCTTTCCCGTCCGAATCGATATAATCGGTAAACAAACAGATAATATCAGCAATTTATCGTGATAATTTGTAAATATCTCAATATTATCGATAATATTGAAGATAATATCGATATTTATGGGAAAACTATGATAAAATTGTTTTAAAGGAATTTATTATATCAGTGAATAGGAGAAATGATATTATCAACAATAATATTGTTGATAATATCAATATTAAGAACACTGTAATATAAACGATAATCTATACAGCTTGACCCAGATAGCTGAACCGGTCCCAACCAAACCACAGAAGCAAGCAGGCCAGCTTACAATCAGTTCCGAGAAAAAAAGGTTATAACACATCCTGTCATACATGCATGCACACTAATAATTTATTGAGAAAAGGCAGATCACCTGATGTCTGGATGTAAAATTGATGCATTTTTGCTACACATGAATCATAATATATTAATACATGATGCTTACAAAAATCTGTATACAGACAGCAAGAACTATCTGCAATGGGTAATTACCCATGATGAGGGAGGGGCAGCTAAAAGGTTTCTCAGCACACAATGCACAACACGGGGGCTAAGGCCAGTACAAAGACCAGGCCGGCCTGGCCAGGTCCATCACCTTGAGCACCAATCAGGTCTACATGTTGGGTTATGATTGGAATCTTTTGATTAGATACTACCTTAGATCGTACAAATAGTTTCTCAGATTAATAGTCAGTTGTTCGTTGCAGAAAATTTTAGGTGAAATAGTGAAAATAGAAGGGCGTTAAAAATCATTCATATCTTAAAAATGTTTCCCTTCAACAGAATACATCATGTTACCAAAGCTAAATATGAAGAAAACTAAAATCCCTTACGTTTTAAGAAACACACAATCACTTCTATGCTCACAAACTGATTTAAAAAATCCAAAAAGGATAGCATCAGATTTGCAGCAAACAGGTCTATTGCCTACCTGGGCTAGATGGGTCCATCCCTCGACAAAATTGGGATCAAGTTGAATTGATTTTGTATGCGCTTCTTCAGCCTTCTTATACTGACCAATAGATGATAATGCCAATCCCTAGAACAAAAACTGCAGTTACTTTTCCATCGAGAGTAATAATAATTTTAATTAAAACAGGCATGAAAATGCATTGATCTAGAATAAATGATTCATAAAGCAACGAAAGAATTGAAGTACTTACTAAATATGTGTATGCTGATTTGTTATCGCCATCGAGCATCACACAAGATGAGAGATCTTCCACAGCAGCATTGTAATCTTTAAACTTGAAATTAACAATGCCTACAAATAGATTCCAGACTTAAAGTTACTTTTTTTGCTTTTAATTCATAATGCACAAATCAAAAGCATCAACGCATATTAAATAGTCCCTGAAATTTCGAAATTTTCAAGATCTCCAAAAATGATGCTTCATGTACTCAATGTATGGAGACAACAGCAGGTAAAACAATTGTGTAGTACTTCCACTAGTGATAGAAGACAGCAGTAGAGAGAAGTAGAGCTTGAGAAGTTCAATGGTACACAAAATACATTTTATAAGACGGCTATAAGACCAGCTATGTTTAATGGGATAGAATATTGTCCAGTTAAAGAACAACATATAAATAAAACGAATGTTATTGAAATGAGGATGTTGAGAGGGATGGGTGGTAAAACAAGAAAAGATAAAATCAGGAATGAAGTAATACAAGGTAACCTAACGGTAGAACCAACAGGTAATAAAATGAGGAAAAGTAGACTTATTTGGTCATGTGAAACAGAGAGCAAAGTCTGCACCAGTTAAGAACAATGAATTTATCTGAATAAAAGGAAATAAGAGAACTAGAAGAAGGACAAAAAAGGCATGGCTAGAAGCCATTAGAAAATAAATCAAAATAATTGAACTTACTGAAGGCAAAACCCAACATCAACAGGAGTGGTGCAACAGAATTCATGCAGTTTATGTGGGGAAAATAGCTTATGATGATGATGATGATGAGGTGTTAGCTTCCATCTACTTTAACATAAAAAAATGGAAGAAAAAAAATGCATGAAGCTGTTACCTCTTTCATGTAAGATATCAGATGAATTTGGCTCAAACTCCAATGCCTTCGTCAAGTCTGCAATAGCCTGGAGATCAAGGAACATGAAAACACCAATCTATTCCATATGACAAGGAAATGCATGGAATTCAAAAACATGGTGGGCATAGAAAAACAAGAATTTGAACTATTCAAAAGGCAGAAAGGAAATCAGCACTGGAACAGTTTTACAGCTTAATTCCTCCACGAAAACTAGCTTCATAAATATTATCACAGAAATCACTATCGATCACCAGAGACTACAAAGAAAGAATGCATATATAACTCAACAGATGTAGAACATGCTACATTAGCACTTCAAACAAAAACAGGTCCAAACCATCACTTATGAAATAGAATATCATCTTTTTGAAAAAAAAAAAAAAAAAACAGACAACAAAAGTGAATCAAAGGAAGTAAGAAGTGTATCAGAAATCATCCTGAAACTGAGGACAAGTTGGAAAACATACAGACATTTTCTGAACTCAAACCGGAAGCTGTGACTCCCAATTTAAATAAAAAGAAAAAAGAAACACCTATGTTGACATAGAAATAGGTCAAAAGCCAGATACATGAACAAAATCAAATTACATAAACAGCCACCAGGACTTCAAGATTCGAAATATTCCTCAAGATCTCTTTCATTATAAAAGACATTCCCATGAATGTAGGACTTTCAGATTCTTATGTATCAGAATGACTGGTGTATTCACGCATATATTTTTGTCAAGCAGATTGTACACTGATATTTGAATCACAACTCCATGTGCAGATGACCCAAAAAACAGATAGAGTGGATGTCTGTCTTCAGACCAGTGCACCTTTCTCTTAGCAGTTGATGTGAAAACTCCTTATCCAGGAATCAGAATCAGACAATCTGGGAGTTCCTTTACACCATATTGATCAATATTGTGTGAGCCACATCAACTATTTAGATCCCACAACCATAGGTAACCTACAAACAGAAGGTATTGCAGCAAAAGAGTCATTTCTCAAGCTTGGATAAAAACCTACAGAAATAAGCAGTCATCCAAAACTTTTTTTGATTTAAAGAGAGAATGAATAGAGAAAGTAAATAATGATAAAATTTCTAAACAGTATACAAAAGCATCTGACCCAACAAAACCAATCCAGAAGCCACATTAAGAACCCATCAAAACCAATCAAATATTCCCTTAAATTCCTATTCTGCACATGATAGATAATGATAAACTGCCCGTCGAACTTGAAATTAAAAATGCGAAATGGAAGCTAAATGCTAGCTTGTGTAAGGTTGAGAAGGGTAACTGCAACATCTGAGGTCTATGGTATTAAATTGACAAGGTGATTCGAATTTGGAAGTAATGTTTGGCAATGGCATTTCATGACCAGAATAACTGAAAATAACATGCAAATGCATGAAGAGCAGATCATTACAATCATGTAACACCTGAGGTTAAATGCAAAACATGGATGAAGCAAGCCTTGCCTCTATAGATTCTCCCAAGGCTGCACGGGCTTGTCCTCGCCGCTTCCATGCCTCTCCAGCTAAAGGGTTTGATTCTATAGCCTATAAGAGAACTAAATAACATGAGCTTCTGCTCATCACTGCTAGCATTAAACTAAAAATAGACGTCACAAACAATATCACAACTATAAGGTTTTGGATGATCAATGTACCTTAGTGAAGTCATAAATAGCAGCATCAAGTTCTCTCTGAAATGCATAAGCTGTTCCCCTTCCAATCAATGCCTCAGGAGAAGTAGGATTCTCTCTTAAAATCTGTTTAAACATAGTTTTAGGTAAATGCCAATAGTGAAAAGTAATTGGAAAATAAAATAACCACTGAAGCAATAATCAATATGAAGTCAATCAACTTGTACAAAGAAATAACCTGATCAAAGATTGAGATAGCCTGATCATATCTTCCTTCATTAACCTGCAAAGAAGCTCAAATTACATCTTACATGAACATCAACGAGATATGTTTATTTATCTATTTTCTTTTGAAAAATGAAGTCCAAAACAATAAGAAAAAAGTAAACACAAAACTGCATGTACAAATAATACCAAAAAGAAACAGCCAAAAAAAAGTCCAGCATGAACTTCATTTTGCTTAGCCAGACGAAACATCAAAAGTAACTATATCACATAAAAGCTGAAATAAGATCTAACCAACCAAGGTCAATATAACATTGAAAAAAGGTTACAGTTGAAGCTTTCATATGATGAAAAGAAAGAGTCAAGTCTAAAAATGCCTAATGGGTGAAGAAAATGCCACAAAAACACAGCTGATGACAGTGTAGACCATATTATGCCTCAAATGTAGGTGAGAAAGATGTGTGATGTCAAAGCAAGATAATCCTTCTTAACTCCCTCCCTGCAGTTCAAAGTGACGAAAAATATTTGGCATATGTTATCCACGAACACGGGCATACATGCAAAGGTTAAAGGGAAATATGGATTATGATGTTTTACATTTTTTATCTTATTTTCACATCAATTTGACATTTCCTGCTAAATAAAATTGTCCATAGGGATATGAATCTATAATGCTTTTAGTGCAGCCAATATGACTTCAACATCCTTATTCAAAACCTAGCATGGACTTGCACACAGCTTGAAGTCACAGCATATGCCTGAAATTAGCTAACCTCCAGCTTTCGGTGACTTTTGGGAAGAAGCTAAGGCCATTGTTTACAGCCATCTGTTAAAAGTTGTGGCGAATTGACAGACAAGGCTCATCTGCATGTAAATCCATAATTCACATCATGCGTTGAGCATAGACTGAAAATCCAGTGGAAGTGAGACGGCCGAGAGAAATTCAAATTTTATTTCAGCTTTGCCATGTAGATTCATAGATTATTGCTAAAAGTTCCAAATTAGTTTGGTTCAAGAGGTTCAAGATTGATAGGTTTTGTTTAAGAGTATATATCATAAATGGATATGCACATATAGGTATAGTCATCTTCAATCTGCTTCTCAACTTAAGACCACAGTAAACCTAAAATTGGCTATTTCCCGTGCTTTCACCATATCCCTATACATTTTGTCATGTTTTCTACAGTTTACATTGAAACCCAATCTAAAGTAAACCAAGCTTCTCTAAGCCTTTGCCATATCATCTTTTGATGGATGAAAAATATTTACTAAAACTCTGATCAAACAATGCTAACCATTCAATTGAAACCTATTAAATGGGCAAACCTTACAGCAAAATAGCAAACTTAGAAGTCCAACTAAGAAATGAAAATTCAAATGGTTAACAGCATCTTCTTGTTGCATTTTTTTGGAAATGTGCCTTACACAGACTAGCCAACAATACAACCAAACCATATGAGATACCACTAAAAAACGGGTGATTCGTAAATAAAGCTTAACAATGACCTTTTAAATTTTACAAATTGTGAACTTGAGTGTAGCACATCATCAAAATCACCATTGCTGTCACTGCTGCCGCCATGCCCTCAGATCATACCTTTCCATACAATTTTTAACAATCTACATAGTGTTCCTTTTGCCCTTTCCCTTGCTCTCCTAGGTGCTTCATCCTAAACTAATGAGTAACCAATGCAGCTCTTGGTTGCCATCACACATGATAAAAGACATTTATGTACTTTCCCCAATCTTATTACCCATTGCTACTCCCTTTAGATTTTCTAAAATTCCCTCATCTGAAATTTCCTCCTTTCCAGTCTTGCCTCTCATTCACATCATCATTGTCATTTCATCTAGTTCATCCCTTCTAGATCATAATCTCCAAAATATATTATCACTCACCTAAGTGGCTGCATGAATCCTGTTAGGCCATTCCTACTTATCTTGGGCTAAGTTCTCGATTAGCCCAAATGTTTTCTTATGGATAATCTCATAATTTATCACATTTTAGATACCCAAATTGCATAGTTTTGTGATTTTAATTGGCATGATTTCATTAATTTAAGTCCACTTTTGATTAGCTATTGCACTTAATGGGTTTTATTTTACGTATAGGTGATTTTGGTGGAATTTTGTTCAATTTGGGTCAAAAGTACATTAATTGGCTTGCTTTGGAGCAAAAGGGCCCACACTGCACTCTAAATGGGGCCAAGAATATGCGACAGCATTCAATTATCAAGGTCAGATGAAAGCAAAGTGTGCAAAGAATGCTTGAATGAATTGCCATGGTATTTCAAGAGGGAATTCCCATGGTATTTCAATTGCAATGAATTGCTTTGATTAACAACTCTATCTATATGGACATATGTGGAGGATGCCAAATTCAAACCTAAAACATATGCAAGATAGGAGATTCAATATAATTTGCACATCAGCAGATTGTAGGGGGTGTATTCTTGTGTTAGTTCTTAAGTTGCTTTGAGATTTCATGCCTTTAAGTTAACTTGAAGGCCAAGCTACCATATGTACATCCAAGAATACTCAATTTGGCATCAAATCCATACTATTCAGTGCTTATTTAATGAAATTTAGATGGTTGGGATGAGGTTACCTCATGATCAAGTTAAGGTGAGTGGTGGAGAGGAGTTGCTTGAAGAGGAAGAAAGATGGGCCCAATTAAGGTCAATGGAGGCAATGCATAGTTAAACTAGGTAACTTCAGGGCAAATCAACCAATGGGGTCCACATTGGCCACGTTTTGGAGATTTGCGCAAGCAAGGGATTTGCGCATAAGCTTATTGATTTGCGCAAGAGAAAGTGATTTGCGCAAGGAATGCAATTGCAAGGAGGTTATTTGTGCATGAATGCACAAGTGTGGATTGAATGCAATAAAAGGAGACTTCAAGTGGGCCTGAAGGACTCTAATCCCCATCCCTCTCTCTCACGTTGCTAAGTGTTTTTCAGGAGAGTTTTGTTGCTGAAATTTCCAGTCACTTGGGACGTGTGTTGGTGGCTGCAATTTGAGCTACGGATTGAATAGAAGGATTCAAGCGTTGAAGAATAGAAGATTGCTACAACTTTAATAGAATAGTTCCTTTTTAAACTCTTATTTTTCTTTGTTTTATTCAACATTCAGATTGGATTCATGTTGATGGATATTGTTGATTTTGTTTTTGTTGATTCAATCATAATTAGCTCAACTTCTCATATCTAGGGTTTGATGGATCATTGCAAAGAAGCTTGTTTTTTTAATTGTTAGTTGTAGTTTGATATTGTCATTAATCGACTTTGTTTCTTCTAATCTATGCTTAATGCTTTCAATTGATGAGCCATCAATTGCATTAATTGAGATGCTTAGATTATGCTTGAGAAAGATAATTTAGGGATAGACTCTTGAATAGAAAAACACATGGTCATAATAGGCTAAAGATAACTATTGTGCATGCACAACCCATGTGATTGCATGATCTAGAGGAGTTGTGTATTTGCATTGAATTTTTTATCTTAATGAGCTTATTCAATGTGGATTCTCATGGACACATAGCGGATCAAGTTGATAAACATACTTATCATTACTCAAGAGAGAATGATAAATACCTTAATTTGTTTGATTGACACTATGATGATGATGATCCAAACAATGGAAACAAGTGTACCTGCTAGGTAAAGTTAAAATCTTAGATTCTTCTCATAGAATTACTATCTTTTCACGTGCTTGAAATGGGAAATTTACCGTTTTTTTCTTTAGCGTTTATATTGCATTAAATCTGATTTTTGTTGTACCCTACTCATTGATCAAATAATTGCTAGCTAATACAATTTTAGTACTTGGTTTGGTCTGGCCAATGCCCTATAACCAACATCTCAATTTACCAAGTCACTATATTACTTGCGAATGTGTACACTTGCGCGATAATGTAACTTCACACTCATCAAGTTTCTGGCACCACTGTTGGGGAGTTGCACTAGATTCGTTAATACTAATACCAATCGAGTTTGCAATTAATTTGATCTTTCTTTCTTTCTTTGCAATTCTACTTTCTCTATCCTTTAGTCGTTTTCTACTTTTTTTTCTTTTTAGAGGTGACGTGGTTCTACGTATGATGAGAAGAATACCAGTTAGTGATCTAGAGCTAATCACGGTTGACCAAGAAGCACGACAAATAGAGGCTCAAGAGGAGCCCAAGAGTCGCAGTTCCTTTTGTGGGAGAGATTCACTCGAGCATACACAAACTTGCGGTTTATGTAAAATAACTTCGAGATCAAGTCGGTTGTAATTCCAATGATCCAGACTTCAGTCCAGTTTGGGGGTGGACCTCATGACGATCCAAACACTCACCTCATGAACTTCCAAGAGATTTGTGACACATTCAAGCAAAACAAAGTTCCTTTCTTTCTACAAGAAAAGGCGAAGAGCTAGCTGAATTCACTGTCGACAGGATCCATCGCAATATGGAACTTGTAAAGACTAAGTTTCAATGCTAATTTTTGGTCGCGAAAAAGGGTCTATGGCAAAACACAATATCGAGCAAGATTAAGAATCAAATGGTTATGCAAGTGTAGAAACAAAAATAATAGTGGAAGCACACAAGCAAACACAGCAATAAACACACGAGAATTATAGTGATTCAAACCCCCTTAGCACCTACTCCAATCTCCAAGGTATCTCCAACCTTAAGTTCCACTATCAATGTATGGAATTACACTTCCCTTGGTTTTCCGAGATCACCAAAAACTCATACACCACTTGGTGTCTGCGAGCTTACCAACAAACTCTTACAATGTACCTCTGCTTCAAAGATCCCTTTCCTTGGTAGCAAAAATCCAAATACCATAAATATAGTGTACAAATGAAATGCCTCTAACCAGGCTAAGGTGTACACAATTGGGCTCAAACATAATTAAATAGTAACATTAGAGTGCTTCAAACTCCTTTTGTGATGGATTTGATAAAGCTTTGAACTCGTTAATCGTTGGAGCGCGTTGGAGTGATACTTAGAAACTTAATTGAGTTTCTTACAAGTGATTCATGTTTAGCTCTTACAACCCTCAAGAATATCTTTCTCCTTTAATAGAACTTCTATTTATAAGTTCCAAGGCTTTTGGTGTTTGGAAGAGGACTGTTTGAAATCTAGCCGTTATGAAACTTCACATCAAATTTCTAACCGTTACGAGTACAGACCTCTATAGACTTAATCTCTCCTTTATCGATCTCTGTAGTGTTGGCAACCTCTAAAGAACTATGTAGGTCTCCCCTGTCCGCATCTCTGTAGAATGTGGTTTTTCCAAAGACCTTTACAGACCTCTGTAGAGTCTCTAAAGACCTCTGGACATTATGACTTGAAGCATCCAAAAAGGCAACGAGTGCCACAAACCTCTGTAACCTTGGGCTCTCTTCTGTAAGTCTCTTTTGTCACTCTAAATCTTAGCAAAACTTTATTAGCTTGAGTTCAAGTCATTTACAAGTTTTGTTGTCATTAAAACTACACGCCTGGTCTCAACAGAACTTGCTTAGAAGTTCCTTGCCAAATTCTTTCCACTTGCTAAGGTTACCAAGATGTGAAGCGACAACTTCTCTTTTGCACAACATGATTTAGAAACTCTGCATGAGGCATGGGAGCAGTATAAAGATTTGCTCAAATGATGCCTACATGACATTCTTCCCAAGTGGCTTCAAGTTCAAACTTTGTACAACAGGTTGACTAACTCGCTTCATGCTACCACTGATGCAGCAACTAAGGGTGCTCTCATGGCTAAGTCAATTGACAAAGCTTATGAATTTTTGGAAGAGATGACATCAAACAACTACCAGTAGAATTCAAAACAGGGTACTCCCAAAAAGATAACTAGTGTATACGAGATTCATGTCAATTTTGCACTCACAGCTCAAGTCGCAGCTCTTAGCAAGACATTTGATCAAGCAGGCATTGGTGCAAGACAAGAGGCGGCAAAGACTTGTGAACTTTATGGAGTTGGACATTCCGATGAGCAATGTGCGCAGAATACCGAATTAGTGCAATACGTCACTAACTTTAATAGGTAGCAAAACAATTCGTATTCTGATTTCTACTATCCAAGGTGGCGGAATCATCCAAATATCTCGTGGAGCAATGACAAAAATGCACAGCCACCAATCATGAAAACTAGCAATTCAACGGGTTTCTCGTAGCTTAATCCAATTCAAGAAAAGAAGTCATTTGTGGAAGATATCTTGGCACAATTCATCATAAAAACAAAAGATATGATTCAAACCCAAGCTACTGCAATTAAAAATTTGGAGATACAAATGGGCAACTTGCTAATGCAATAAACAATAGGCCATCAGGTTCCCTTCCTAGCAACATAGAACCAAATCCAAGAAGAAATGGGAATGAGCAATGTAAAGCCATAACTCTCAGAAGTGGTACAATTCTAATAGAACCTTCCTATAGCCATCAAATCGAACCAAAAACAAAAGCAACTGAGAAAGAAGCAAGCAAGCACAATCAGAACGTAGAAGAATAAGTGCATGAGCCACACACCAATTTTGTCATATTTCCCCTAGTTTAGCATAGTTTTCCACCTCAGAAGATAGTCTACCCTCCACCACCATTCCCTCAGAGGCTACAGAAACAAAAGTTTGACAACCAATTCTCAAAATTTTTGAAATCTTTGAGAAACTTCACATAAATACTCCTTTCGCCAAAGATAAATATTCCTTTCGCCAAAGCCCTTGAGCAAATGCTTGTGCATGTAAAATTCATGAAGGACATCCTATACAAAGAGAGGCATCTAGACAACTTCAAAACAGTAACCTTGACTGAGGAGTGCAGTGTCATTCTATTGAAGAAGCTTCCACCTAAGCTTAAAAATCTTAAGAGCTTCACCATTCCATGCACTATTGGAAATCAATCTATAGGGTGAGCATTGTGCGGCTTTGGGGCTAGCATCAATCTAATTCCCTTAAGCATCTTCAGGAGACTCAACTTAGGCGAGGTGAAACCCACTACAACCACTCTACAGCTAGTTAACCGATCATTGAAGCATCCACAGGGCATCATTGAAGATGTATTGGTCAAGGTGGAGCATTTTATGTTGCCAGTTGATTTCATTGTGATTGACATGGAGGAGGATCGTGACATTCCAGTTATTCTTGGAAAGCCTTCTTGGCCACTAGCAAGACACGTATTGATGTGCAAAAAGGCCAAATGACAATGTATTTCCAAGACCAAGAAGTGAAGTTTAATGTCTTTAAGGCAACGTAGTCCCAAGTGATACAAATGACTAATACAAATGTGGTTGACAACATTGTTGATGAATATTCTGAATAGTTAGTAGACCCACTTCAAGCCGCCTTGACTGATGCATATGATTCAGACAACTCAGAATTCATAGAGTATGTGTATTAGCTTGGAGCGCAAAAAACTCCATGGGCATTCTGCAAGATTCGAAGCATTGGAGTATTCTAATTCCAAAGTCATCAAGTCGTCAATTGAAGAGCCACCGATCTTAGAGATGAAGCCACTACCCTCACATCTCAAATATGCTTTCATAGGTGAGCCATCTACACTACCAGTCATCATCTCCTCTGAACTCTCTCTGAAAGTCAAGAAGAAAAGTTGTTATGGGTGTTAAGAGATATGGACTTTAGCAGACATTGAAGGTATCAATCCGACTTATTGCATGCACAAAATACTTCTAAAGGACAATGCCAAACCCATTATTAAAGTGCAATGAATGTTCAATCAATATTTGCAATTTCGCTAAAAGGAAAAAAATTATTAAGTTGAAAATGAGAAAATTTTGTTAATTTTGGAGAAATTTTCAAAAAAATTGCTGAACTATTTGGCTAAAATATTAAAAAAATGCAAAAAAATTTAAAAATCTTCCATAAAACTTCATAATAAGTCATGATAAATCTAAATACACATTTAGAGGAAAAAAACATCGCTTTAAATGTAAACATATACAACATAAAGAAAGCATACCAATGATGCAAAAGCAGATAAAGTGGATATTTACAGTAGAATACCACTAATAGGAGATTTAGGACATAGAAAGTTGTTAAACATATGTTATAATAGTTTTTGCCCCATTTTGCCCTATTTCGATAACCTTCGAATGGTCTCCCATGATCCCAAGCCAGATCTTGCAGTTTTGTTTTACTACTTTTCCTAGAATCAAACATATTATACCTGAAATAAAAAACATTGACGAATATTATAAACTCATAATTTATTTCTAAACTATAAATAACCATTATTATAGGCTATTTAATTAAATAGAATGGTTGAAATATACTTTATGTTGTGAAAAATGAGTAATGTTTTTTTAGGATAAATTATGTAAAAAACCTCAAAAAAATTAGAAAAACTAACACTATCCCCAAGCTTTATGTACCAAAATATAAGTCTATAAATAATTATATTACATACTATTAAAGTTAAAAAATTACTGAAAAATATTTTTTTATAAAATTATATACAAAAATATAAATATTATACATTTTCAAGCCTCTAAAATATCCAAACCATTTGAAAAAAATTTTGCAATCAAAAAATGATATTTTCAACAAATAAATTCTAAAAACAAAACCCAAAAATCTGTTTTGATAAAAAATAGATGTATTTTCTACCCTAAAAATAAAAAGAAAAAGAAAAAAACAAATTTTACCTCTTCCAGCCCCTTCCGATCCTCACTATCATGATTTCGAAGCTTCAAATACTCAGAAATCATGTGTAATCTGAGTTTTCAAGGCTAAAAACCAAAACTCCCAAATCTAGATGTAGCTATCAGCTTGGGATTTGAACCTAGATGCAAAGATCTTGCATTTTAATGTTCGAATCCACACCAAACCCAACCGAAATTGATTTTCGAAGCTTATAAGAAAGATTTCGGAACCTAGAAATCAAATGGGAGGAAGATCTAAGCTTATTTTGAGGAACCCACCACGCTGTCTGTTTCTGGGGTGTAAATTGGAAGCTTAAAGACAAGTTTTGGGGGCTAAAAATGGGAATGGAGGCTTTGAAAATGGCTTCTCATGCCTCTAGGATGGGTTTTGAGGGGATACGAGTGGGGTGCAGAGGATTCCATGACAGCTTTTTACCGTTCACCACGCTAGCGAGAAATTCCCGAGATTTTCTTGAAAATCTTGAGATTTTCATGATTATTTGAAGATTAAGCTGATAATCTTGAGATTATGGAGATAATCACTATAATTTTGGCAATAATTTCGAAATTATCACCTAATCAACAAAATATCTGTTCTTCCTTGGTTAGATTGTCTTGCTAGATGGATGTAGCAAAATTCTCGAGGATAACTTCGCCAAGAAATTCGAAATTGAAAACATCGGGCTCGATACAATTATAAAGTGGTGAAGAAAGAAATTATTAAGTGGCTTGACAATGGTATCATCTACCCAATCTCAGACAGCAAATGGGTCAATCCAGTGTAGTGCATACCGAAGAAAGGCGAGATGACAGTGGTCAGAAACAAGAATAATGAACTCATTCCCACATGTACTATCATTGGATGGCAGATTTGCATGGATTACAAGAAACTAAACAAAGCCACAAAAAAGGATCACTTTCCTTTGCCTTTTCCTGATTAAATGTTGGATAGACTAGTTGGTCACAAGCACTACTATTTCCTTGATGGCTACTCTGGATATCACCAGAGTGCCATAACTCCTAAGGACCAAGAGAAGATCACCTTCAATTGCCCCTACGGGATTTCGCTTTTCAGTGAATGCTGTTCAGACTCTGCAATGAATTGGCCACAATTTAACGTTGTATGATGGTCATATTGTTTGACATGGTAGAGAAGTTCATTAAGATATTCATGGATGACTTCTTTGTGTTCGGTAATTCTTTCGATCTTTGTTTGGAGAATTTGGACTAGGGCTTGGAGAGATGCTAATAAACCAACCTGGTTATGAATTAGGAGAAATGACACTTTATGGTGACAGAAGGGGTGATGCTAGGCCATCAAATCTCTCCAAGAGGTATTGCAGTCAACTGAGCCAAAATTGAAGTTTCTTAGGACATACCAGTGTCTACAGGCAATTCATAAAAAACTTAGCCAAGATTTCTAAGCCACTATGCAATCTGTTGGAGAAGGACGTCCCATTCAACTTCATAGATAAGTGCCTCCATGCCTTCCAAGTCCTCAAGGAGAAGCTTGTTACAACTCCCACCATTATTACACCTATTGAGACTAAGTTTTGTGCTAATTTTCGGTCCCAAAAAATGTGTATGGCAAAACACTAAGCTGAGCAAGATTTAGAATCAAATAGTTATGCAAGTGCAGAAAAAGAAATGCAATGGAAGCACACGAGCACACGCAGTAATAAACACACAAGGATTATAGTGGTTCGAGCCCCCTTGGCACCTACTCCACTCTTCAAGATATCCTCAACCTTGGGTTTCACTAACCTTGTATGAAATCACACTTCCCTTAGTTTCCGAGATCACCAAGAACTCTTACACTAGCTAGTTTCTCTGAGCTTATTAGGAACTCTACAATGTTGGTTTCTCCGAGCTTACCAACAAACTCTTACACTCATATCACTGCTGTAAGGATCCTCTTCCTTATAGCAGAAAACTCAAAACCTAAATAAAAATTTACAAAGTAATGCTTCTTAATAAGCTTAGTTGTACACAATGTAAGCTCAAATGGAAAGAATAGATCTTAACTTTACAGTGCTTCGAACTCCTCTTGAGATGGACTTGATGTAGCTTTTGAGCTCTCAATTGTTGAAGCACATGTAGTGAATGCACTTTGGAAACTTGATTGAATTTCTAATGATTGATTCGTGTTTATCTCTTAGAACCCTCGAGCATCTGTTCTTCTTCAATGAAACTTCTATTTATAAATTTTGAGGCTTTTAGCATTTGTAAGAAAACCATTTGAAATCTAGCTGTTGTAAAACGTCACATCAGATTTCCGACCGTTATGACTACAGACCTCTGTTGTAACACCTGGGGTGTTAAAAATGAGGAAAAACTTTTTCACATTTCAGTATAGTGAGGAACTGAGGTGATAAACAAGTGTTTTGCAAAGAAATTGCTATGGACTCATTAAACTGTATAAATAGAATGGTCTCATTAGTAGTTCTTGAGTGAAATGGACTCAAGTAGTGATTTTGAGTAAAGTCATATATATGACTTGGCTAGTGAAGTATGATTATTATGTGTAATGTCTGTGAAACATTGGTTTGAGCAAAGGATGCAATTTGAAATGAAAAGGGTCTATGGATTTACCTATAGCAGAAAAAGTTGGTAAAAAGAACTGAGTAGGTGATTTTTGGAATGAGGTAGTGAATAGCATAACATGTTTGATTTCATGTATGTGATGTGTGTGAAGTGATCATTGAGACAATTGGAATGTTTTATATGAAATGGAACTATGGGTGATATTTTACAAACGCAAAGCCAAATTTCTGCAATTAGGATGGTTTCTTGTAATAGAAATATTATAACTTGAGTTTGGGATGAGAATAATTATCCTAAATGATCATTTTAGGATGATTATGCATGGGAGTAATGGAAATTGTAAAATGAGTTAGGATATAAATGCAACATCCCATGATTTTGGGGTTAGTTTATGTGGTAAAAATATGGTGAAAGAAAGCAGAACATGGCAAAGGTGTTATTTATGCTTAATTTATATATAATTGAAAACTTATTTAGGAAAATTGTTCAACATAGAAGTTGTAGCCCTTGAAATTACCTTTACAATGAATCAAAAATCATGTAAATTGAATCTCATACGAGAAAGTTAAGAGCTAAAATACTATAATTATCTCTAGAGTTTCATGTTGTGTTGAAACAAGAGGCTTTACTTTGAGGCTAAATTAATCATATTTGGAGGCTAATTCAAAAAAAGTTATTAACATTAAAATTGTAGAGCTTGAAATTATCTTTCCAATA
The DNA here is from genome assembly GCA_036873735.1 of Pouteria campechiana. NCBI lineage: Eukaryota > Viridiplantae > Streptophyta > Magnoliopsida > Ericales > Sapotaceae > Pouteria > Pouteria campechiana. Next base: position 36,024 of record JAYJMB010003286.1, read on the forward strand.
AATCGAAAATCACATAAATCGGACATCATATGAGGAAGTTACGGTCGAAATAGAAGAACTGCTCCTGGTGAAAAGCAGAGTGGACGCCAAGGCTGTGGTGCTAGTTTTGCCGGAAAGTTGGTGGGCCAACTTCTTAAGTTGATTTATGTATTTTTTTTCATTTTTTTTTCTTCTTTTCTTACCCCACACCTTACCCTCTTGCTCCATGCCTTATACACCCCAAAACCTTATGATTTTGGCTTGTAATACACCTTGTTTAAGTGTGGATCGATCAAGCATGCCTCTTCTTTGATTTGGATTGTGGAGAATGGTGCAAGAAGCTAGAAAATCTGATTTTTCAAGATTTATGGTGGGTTCTTGCAAGGTTGAGGCCGGAAATATTTAAGTCTGTGGTTTTCATTATGTTTGTAGTAATTGAAATTTGTATTTATTCAAAATTGTAATAATTTATTAGAGATATATTCTATTATGTAAAAGATAAATGTAATGGCATGTCATAATAGTGGAATTGTGTATTATATGAACATGAATTATGTTTATTATCATCATGGGGCAATGCAAGTTCTAGGCTGTGGTTAAATTGGGATAGGTTAATGATTAATGATTTGATTTATAATTTCAGAAATTTCAATTTTATATATGATTAGAAATTGTACAGGTTCAAAAATTTTGAGTATAGATGTTAAAAATTATATGATGATTGTATAATAGGTATAGATGTCTATAATTCAGAATATACTCTGCCAAAATTTTGGCTAAATACTCCCTTAGAAATGGGAAAATTGTTGAGAGGAAAGGGAATGGTAGCGTTCCGCATAGGCCCCAATAGAGGACAATCTAACGGATGGCCAAAATGCATAGAGTAGGGGTGTGGGGGCGTTACATCTGTACACATAACCTTTCCTTAGTCAATCTCCTCTGTAGATGATTGTAGCCTCTGAAGAATTCTGTAGGTCTCCTCTATTCATGCCTCCGTAGAAAATGGAGAAAAATAAACATCTCACAGCTTGCTTCACCCAAACTTTCTTTTAGGTAGACACATGCAAACTATATATCCAAAGAAATGTACAATCAAAGCTAAATTAACTTGACACTTATCCAGAGAAATAATTAACTGCATCCTTCATTAATGTCACATGCTTCTTTTAGACCTTTCCCATGTTGGCAATATCGTTACACACCCTCATTTCTCCAATTACACCCATGCTCATCCGATACCTGGCCTCTTTTATTGATGCCACGTTTTCTCTGAATAACCTTTTTCCACTATTTCCATTTTATTAGTGAAAGAATGCTAAAACTTCCAAGCAGAGGTTAACATGAGGATGGATTCAACATGAACATGATGCCCAAATACAGAATTAACCATTCTGTTAAGCTATCTATTGTATTTTGATTGATTTTGATGATTGCTAAAGCTACGCAAGGCTTACTGGTACTAATGTTGTTTGTTTTGCTTGAGATCTTGCAGCTTGTATTAAGTATGCCTTAGAAACTGTGACATGATCTTGAGTTCTTGAGGTATTATTTTCGTGGATTCAGGAAGAATCCGTTAATGTATAAAAGGTAGAATGTCAGCCTAAATGAAATTTTGCATTTAGTTTTTAGTTTTTTTTATAGCTTTTGTCTTAAACCACCAAACAGGTTTAAACACTTCGCCAGTTCAACCACTGATTCATCTAGTATACACCAGTTCATTAGATGAACCATGAACTGGTGTGAAGTGTGAACCGAACCAGTCTCTAGACCAGTTCACGGTTCAACCAGTGGAACTGGCCAGTCTGGTCCAGCCCTTATAAAATTGGCATCAACCAAAGATCTCTGGAGTCTTGGGTATCCAATATACATTGACAGATCTTGTATTAAACATCAACTTATTTTGAAGTAATCCAAAAGGTTTAGGAACTTTTTTAAGGGCATAATCCATCAATCAGTTAAATAAAATCATCAAGAAACGTTTAATAAATGTCAATGGCTTGCTTGCAGAACAGAATTACTAACAGATCATAGCAGTCAGAATTTCAAATTCTCGAATAGTCTGGTTGCTGAGAGATTTTCTCCAAGAAACAGTTCTTCAAATTATATTTAAAAGAACCATAGTGAAAGGAAACTGTATCAATCATTCAATGCATCTCTGAGCTTTTCTACCGGCATTCATCTGCATCTGCTTTCTAAGGCTTCATCCAAGTTTCCTCGAATTCAGAAACAGCTCCTGCACTCATACTTGCTGTAGTATTATTTGTGTAGCATTATTTTGTTTTTTATCAACCTAATTAGAGGAAAATCTTATTTACATACTGCTGTCTAATTCCTTGGTGTCAGGGGATTTATTCCAAAAAGAAAGGTAATCAAGGAAGACTTCCTAGCTTAATAATTTTTGTAGTTTTTTAGCTTCCCTGGAGCCTTGTTAAATGCAGAAGACAGTCAGGTAATGACTGTAGTGTAAGCATATCTAATATGTGGACTTGTGGAACACAAGAAAATGTTTCCTGGAGTGTGGAGTAAGCACTGTGTTTTGGCCCAATCCAATATAATTTCTAGTGCTCTCTGTTTTTGTATTTGTTCTTGTATGCTATTTAACCAAAAATATATATACATACATCTTGCACTAAAACTTCATTGTATTTACTTCAAATGAATTTTAAGTACCCAATTCAGACCTCTTGAGTACTTGCCATCCATTGACTAAAATATTGATCGATCCCAAACCAAAGGACGGAACCACAACAGAATTTTGGATTCTAATTGATACTAATAACACCAAACCATCTTTCACAGAATCACCGAAAGCACAAAATCTGAGTCAACTATCTTAATATAGTTGTGTAAATATGATTTTGGCATGGAGGGCATCATAACACGTTAAAATGTCCAAAGCCAAGTCGAAGATTACCAGCAGAATGTCAATCACTCATTTAGATGTTCTAAACTCAATGAAAATATCAAATTGAGGCAACAACTAGACAATTTTTAAGATGAACTGATGCAAACTAAAATTTAAAAAAAAAGAAATGAAAATGAACACACGCACACAAGAAATGGATCAAAGATTTTATTGATCCTGCTGCTTTAATGACCCAGACTGATGATTTGTAGCAAATTAAAGTTCTAATTGATAAATCCCAAGATATCGGTGGTCATATTGCCATGTCTGTCTTATTGTGCAAAAACAAGAGAATGTCGATCACTCATTTAAATTTTCTAAACTCAATGAACAAATCAAATTGAGGAACCAACCAGCCAATTCTTTGAGCTGACCTGATGCGAACCAAAAAATTATCCAGATTGATGTCGAACACTCATTTAAATGTTCTAAACTCAATGAACAAATCAAATTGAGGTAACAATTAGCCAATTATTTGAGCTGACCTGATGCAAACCAAAAATTTATCCAAATTGATGATTTGGACAAATTAAAGGTCTAACTAAAACAATGATCCTGCTGTTTTTTATCCAGACTGAGAAGCTCCCGCTGCTTTAATTATCCAGACTGATAAGCCCAAAATTATCCAGATTGATGATTTGGACATCTTCTTCTTCTTCTTCCTCCCTAACTCTCAAGCTAAAATTTACATGTTGAATTGTCAATTATCTCAATCCTAAGATTGTCCTGCATCATTATCTGATTTGGCCGGAGTTCTTAGCTTTTTAAACTATAAACATAAGCAACATTCTCTAAAAGTTGGAGATGCAAACCATAATAGTAAGCCTTGTATGGGCCAATAACCTGGAAGAAATTTCAGCGTGCATATTGCTGACATATACTGGTTTCAAGAAACTCCTCTAGCAGTGTAGACCTCTAAACTGACTGGATATTGATGATCTTCAACTGAACCACTCTGTTTTTTTCCCCATTATCCTCGAGTAAATCACAGTGTGGATGTCTTAAGAGATTCAAAATGCAAGTTATCATGCATAGAAGTAAAATTGTACCTGTGCTATTCCCCGCGATAATCGAAAATCCAAGCTTATTGACTTGGTCTTGGGAATGCCTGTAACAAAAACCTTTTGATTTACCGAAGTTCTGACTTTAGACTTGTCACGTATTTCAGATGTACTTGATTTGTTGTCAACTGCATGTCTAGGAGTTGCTTTATTTTGAATTTCAGGGCCAGAATCAGAAGCAGATGAAATAATGGTTGAAGACTCAACAAAATGGTTATCCCTTGATTTGCCTTGAATTTTATGCCTATCAGTTGATTTACTGTGAATTTCAGACACTGAATCAGATGCTGATGTTGTCATGCTTGAGGACTCGTTAGCATGACCATTGCAACTAACATTTTCATGCTGTTTTGTACTGGCCAGTAACTCTTCAAGCTCCATAAATTGTTTCAAATCTGCTGATTGCCGTACAGCACTTTTGTAACCTTGCTCCCATACAAGAATTGCATCATCCATCTTCCCTAAAGCTGATAATGCACGACCTGGAAAGAGAAATGGCTCATGCTAAACGATATGACAAAGAATGTATAAGGAAAATAATATGATACGCCACATCAGTGTTTAATTTGCATAACAAGTAAAATTTTTAGGATTGTTTAGCAAAGCCAAATGCTAAAAGCAACAGGTGAATCAATCACATGAACCAACATACAAAATAGCCATTTGGTTTAACCATGCTCTATCGTTTACCATAGTTTATCATACAGTTAGTTTATTTATTTTATGACAATTTAATTATTTACCTGTTGTTTCCTTTTTCTGTCATTGCAGCAGTAGTTTAGGGAGAAACTCTTAAGCAAGTTGTAAAAAGAATTATTCCTAAAAATCAAACCAGAGGTTGAAACAGTTGAACTATAGATTCAGTTTGAACCATTTCCATCATCTAGTTTAACCATTTTGAGCTGGTTGAAATTTTTTTTTTAAAATGTATAAATAGAAAAGCTGCATGCATCATGATTCAAACAGGTAATCTAACATTCACATTCAGAAACTGTTACTGACCGATATTGCATTCAAGTAACAGTTTTTTAAATGAATGTTATGAAAAATAAATTATGCACTTTCAAAAACAAGTTTTTAATCAGAACAAACCAGCCATGTTCCAGTTCCAGTTGAACTGGCTCAAACTGGCTGGTTCAGTCTGGTTTCAAAAACATTCATATAAACTAGAGATAACCCTGGCATTAGGAGTGCTGTGCCATCACTGCATGCCTGTGAAACTTGATCTAATTTCAATTAGATTGAATTTAATTTCACATGAGGAAATGAAACAACTAGGTGAAGAGCAAAAGCACGAATGATTTTAGCTCCTTCCAAGGCAATGGCTGAGAAATCAAAACAGGTGGCAACAATCAATATTGAAAGCACTTGTTGCTCAGAAATAGGGTAAGCCAATTGAGTCAAGGAAACCAATTTCTTTCCCTCAATTGAGACTAGACATGATCCAATCCAAACTGCTTCCTAATTAAATTTATTCAGGACCTGTAGGTTGAATTGAACTTCCATTCCATTCCATGGAAAATTCCAGTACATGACATGTGCCTTACATAAATACTTACTTTCTTTTTTAATCATTATCTATATTTTTAATCATTATCTGTTATCTATTTTAACCTTATTTACTTTATAGCTGACATTACCCGTATATTATTGAAATCAATTTTCCTTTCATTCAATTCCATTCCAAGGAAATCCATTCCACCAAACAAGCCTTTAGGACAACTGTTCCAGATTCAGCCATGCTATATGAAGAAAACATCATTTAAAGATCTCTATGCAACCAGACAGTAGGGATCAGTGTTGCTGCAGTGAGGGAGTAGAGATCAATGTCAGGAAGTATGGCAAGGACGTTAGGGACAGAAGTAAGAACAAAGCTGTCAAATAGTAAAGTCATGCAGAGAGAAGTATAGCGGTTATATAATCTCAAACATTGTAGAGATGATCCCACAGCAAGGGTGGCTAACATTTGAAGCTCCTAAAAAGCTGATGGAAGGAGTTCTTAATGGTTGATAACATTTGGGCTCTGTTAAAGATGGAAATGCAAACTTTTTGTGAACTTACAAAACATAGAAATCTGGACTTGATTAGAGAACTAAGATTAATTAGACAAAAATAAAATAGCAAAAGAAAAAAAATAAAAGACAGCTGGGGAATGGACACAATGATTTTGTTGCAGTCACCAGAGAGCTTCATTGATGAGAAATAGCAAGCCAGTATTTAAAATGACATACTAATAAGAAACAGGATCTGCACATATGAAATATAAACACCTGTTTGGGATGGTTACTTTGTTTATTTTTGTGTTTTGCTGGGCACAGGGACGGGTAAGTATGAAAGCTGGTTACTTTGGCACTTGATGAGCAGCTCATGTTTTTAGCTTTACAGAGTTGAAATGTAGAGTGATTCATCTGGGGAACAAAGAGCAACTCTGGTAGAGAGAATTTTTCCAGCCATTTCTCAGCATATTCCTGAATAAATAAGGTGAAGCCCAAGCAATGAGGAGGTCATTCACACGCTCAGCACACAGCATAAGCACATGATGTAGCTGCAATTCCAAGGGTACTGGGGAAGGCCCGAACAAAAGCATTATAAATCTGACAACCTAAGGAACTATGCAATATAATTAAACTAGGAAAAATTGAAGGACAGGACCATTCTCCGTAGATGCAATTCTGTACTGCAACATTCGAATTAGAAACTCATGAAAACGATTGGTGACTTCTCTTACAAATCACAGATAAATGGCCCTAGTGTAGTTACATTTCTTTCTATTCAAATTCGCAAAGTATGGCTCTTCCCAATCATTCCAATTCAGTTAGATTGCGCATCACAGACCAAGAGCTTAATTTATGTCCAGCAGTGAGAAGTGATTGGGTTGAATGGAAATTACCTTTGAGGATGTAAGCTCGGAGAAGGGTTGGGTCCAGCTGCAGTGCCTTGTCACAGTCCTTGATCACGTGCTTGTGGAGCTCCAGCTGGCTGTAGCAGAAGGCTCGATTGCTGGAGAGGAGAAAACGAAAAGAAAGTTGATGATGATTATGATGATGATGATGAAAATGAGATAGGATAGATGTTAATGGATTGGAGTAGAATACCAAATATCTTGTATAGAGCAAGACTGGGAGAGGAGAGAATCGAGTATGCGGATGGCCTTAGACCAGTCTCGAGAGGAGCACAGCTTGGCGAGCTCTTGCCGCTCGGCTGTGGATGCCATGGCATCAGGGCGGAGAACGCAAGGACCGTAGGCAACGATTGATAGGGATTTGTTTCTTTACAATCGTTGAATTGACGGGTATTGCTTGCTTGGCCTTTACCAATCCTGGCTCATGTCGTCTTTTTGCCCTCTTTCCCTTCTTTCTTCAGCTTTCATCCGGCTGCTAGGTTTGCAAAAAATGTAAGGGGGGATCGCCTAATGCTCGGAGATTACCCTTTAGAGATCTCGGAGATCTCCACCGTTAATCATTAGAAATGTGACAAAAAGTCACTGTATAAACACCTGGTATGGTGCTCTACGTGGCTCCCGTCACGCAGCTCTACCAACGTGGAATTAGGTAATTTGTAGTTATATATATCTTTTGTAATAGTTTTTTCAATTTGGGGATTGATCGTCTGCATATTTATCACATAATTTCGACGTTGCTTTAATCCCTCATACGATTTTCTTTGCATGTTATTCCAATCACAGGTAATTTGGTATTTACTGGCAGCTAATATCTGATTTTTGAAACGTTTTGTACGTTTTAACAATTATCATTAATTATTTGACCAGATTCATCAATCTCGTGAACCATTTCAAAGTGCAACCATACTAACGAGACGAGTGCTTGGCCTATTTAAGAAATAAGGTTGCGCGGTGTATGGGACACGCTGGCGTCGCGGATCACGGGAAAGTGGTTGTAGGCGGTGATCTTGTTTTCGCTTTCACGGTTAAACCTTAAAAAAGACGAGGCCAGCGGGCGGCAAGGAATTCGTGGAACGCTTTAACGCCGGCGCTGGAGAAACATGTCCATGATATTTCGGCCGTCCATTATGCATTTCGGCTTTCTTATTTTTTAATGCTTCGTGTCGAAGAAGTGTGCGGTTGGATGATCATCGGTTGACCAGTTTGTCTGCCGAAGGAACAAATATTTAAAAGCAATTGGATATAAGATTTCATTTACCGATGTGGCCCTGGAAGTGATTTAGACCAGAAATGCAGATATATCTATTCGTGGATTTGTTCGGCTGGAAATTGAATAATGAGCGGCCTTGATGTAAGCCATGAACTTTTTACCCGGATGTCACTTTCACCGTTTACTTGACAATAAGGCAAGGTATACTTCGACGGACAGCAGCGAATATTTTTTTCTTCTCCTTATTATTTGATAAAATATGCTTTTTTGGCCTCCTAATATTATAATTTTTACTTTTAAAAATGGCAAAGTGGATGTTTTTATGATTAGGAATGTTCGAATAGGTGGCAAAGGTGAAGAACAGGGTCAGGTGGGAGTAATATAAATTAAGCGAAGACAACAATTAAATATTTATAAAAATATGGTTAAATAAAAATAAGTTTAACAATGAAAAATATAAATTATATTTTAAAAATAGGACTTTTATGAATCCGAAAATATCATGTTAAATCAAAGGGAAAAAAATTTTCTTACTAAGTGAATACTAAGTGAAATGGTTAAGTGGAGTGGAATGAAATGAAAAACACCAATTTTTAATATGGATATAACATATACTTCCATAGTCAACTCTATTTTTTTATTATTTATATTTTTAATAATTATATACGTATCTATTTTAACTTTATTCACTTTATAGCTCATTTCTAGAATTTCTACTCTAATTCATCTAATCAAACAACCCTTTAAAGTGATGAACCAAGAATGCATCAAGAAATCTTGGACTATGTAAAGGTTATAATCATGGTGGTAAGTGATATGCTAGAACATGTTTAACTTTATGCTTGTTTGGTATGGCTTATATATGGGTTATAGCTTATTTATTTAACGTAAGTCTCCTAATAAAATAGGTTGCATTTGAGAAAGCTTTTCAAAAAGATATATAAGCCCATTTTAATGTATAAGCTATAAAATTTTTATTTTTCAAAGTTATGCTCATTAATATTTTATAACTTCAAAAAAGACTTACATTTTTAATACCCACTTATTCTTATGATGTATGATTTGGATCTGGATTAAATTATCATTAAATACAAAAACTAAGGGTTTACACCTTGTTGACACTATACAACATTCTCGTATATGTGTGTCTAGATATACATATATGCATTCATACTTAGATTAATGGAAAAGTAGTCATTTTCCCCTTCCTAATATCAGAGTCATGTTAATCTCTTGGTATGTTATATCCAAAAGGAAGATAAACAGTAATAAACTAAATATTCTTTGTAAACATGGGAAGTAGATCTTCGGTGAAGTTATTTGGGCAATGATTATTTCCCAAAGTACTTTAGCCGAAGAAGGCATTTAGGTTAGAATGTAGGAGAAAGTGGCAATAGTAAACCCCAATGTAAATGTTCTTCAGAGTTTGAAGATCATAAAAGTTCTCCCTATTATGCTTTTGAGTTGTGCGTTCATTAGATCTAACTATTTAGCTTCTTTAAGGATACATTATACTTACATTATGTGGATTTGATATTATAGTAAGAAAAAAAGACTATTTAAATTAATCAAAATAGAAGACATTTTGAAAAACATTGAAGATACCTTAGATGTAATATGAATTAAAGTAATTACAGGAAAATCTATATAGAGGAACAGAATACAAAAACTTATAATTACATAAAAATGTCATACCTTAAAAGAACAATGAGTAGTAGCTTAATATCTTCCACTCATCATCCCTTATTAAAAGTGAAACAATCAATCTTTCAAATTTAGACATTGAACTTGAAAATTGGAAATTTTCAAAGATTTCACATGATCAAATATGGAAAAAGAATGGATACTTTCTTAGAAAATCAAATTATATTATTAAAACTAAAGAGAAAATAATAACATGATCTTTGTTAGTCCCTTAAGTACGGTAGCTTAAGAAGGTGTAAATTGAGCTTCTAAAAATTTTGACCAAATTAAAATAATGATGCTGAAATAAAACGAAGAGAATCACACAACATACTTAGACGTTGGTTTTTATAGTGGTTCAACCTAACCTAAGTTTCTACTCCACTTCTCTGATTCAATCTTTCTTATAACACTCAAGTTCAACTTATACCTTGATCAATACACTGATCAAATACACACGTTGGTTTTGCGAGCTCACCTACTAACTCTTACAAACCTAGGAAGTCTTTCCTACTTGTTGTAATATACACTATTACACTTCAAGCCCCCTGCTTGTAGAAGTATAAAATAATAATAAATTTATACAATGAAATTGGCTCTTACTTAGGCAGATTTTGCGCACAAGTAAATGATTGGATGATAAAATATTCAATAATAAAAACATTAAGTTCAAACTCCCTGACGTTTGATATAGATATAGCTTTGAATCCGTTGTTCAGAGTTCAACACAAATGGAGTTGAAACTTTTGAAGAAAACTTAAATGCTTTGTAAATGTTCATTCTTATAATTCTTCATGTGATTTGAATCCTCTTTTTATACTCTTAGAAGTGCTTTTGGCCGTTAATGATTACTTCTAGCAATTTTTTGACCATTTTAGATTATATTTTCTACACTAAATGTAATATGCCTTATAAGTGTGCTTCAGACCTTCTGAAGTTAAACTTTAGATTATCTAAAGGTTGGATGCCTTAAGCTATTATTACTGCACTAAATTTAAGAGTTTCTAAAACTCTCTTTCAGACCTTCTAAACTTCGACTTGGTTTGAACTTTGTTCTAGCAATGCTATTCAGACCACTGAATGTCAATATAGACCATTGAAATCATATCAAAAGAGGATTCAAAATATGCAAATTTAGGTTTAAAAATATAATATATTATGAGCTTATTGAATGCCTCCAAACTTCACTTTTGATCATTAATGAGCTCATAATATATCATATTTTTATATCTAAATTCATATATTTAAGATCCTACTTTAATATGTTTTCAGTGGTTTATATTGACATTGAAGTGAATATTGCACTTAACAAAATTTGTTTTGTTGTTGATATAAAATTCTATAAAATGAAACTGAAGATTAAGCAAGGCGTCACTTTAAAGTAACTTCTGGGACTAATGGAGACATATTTGGAAATTGTATTCAACATAAAAGTTTTATCTTTTGTTATTATCTTTCTAATGCATCAAGAATCATATGATTCTAAGTTTATATAAGAAAGTTATGGATAAAATAGTGTAACTATCTTTAGAGCGTCACATTGGATTGTTACTTTGTCTAATAAAAGGCGTTACTTTGAGGGCTCACAACTCATAGAAGATAGATAATTCAGATTAAGTGATCAACACGAAAGTTGTAGTTTCTAACATTATTTATCCAATGGAAAATAATCATGCAATTCCGAGTTCTCACAAAAACTTTATGATCAAAATACTAAAATTATCTCCAGAAATACTTTGTCTGTAGTTGGTAACTTCGTCTGTTGGTGACAGAACATTGTCTGTAGTAAGTAAAACTTTGTCTACTGGAGATAGAATTTTATCTCTAGACTACCCATAGACAAAGTAGATTTGTCTAAGATGAATTGCAAAACTTTGTCTATAGACTAACCAAAGACAAAGCATATTTGAAAAATATAGGAAACAGTTTTGGGATGAAATAGAAGTGCAAAATATGAAAATTTTAGATATGTTAAATGTGATGTTGCTGTTTAAACTATGATTTCAGAAATCAATAATGTATTTTTAGCAATGGGGTCACATAATGATCAACACTTGCAATTATTTGAGTTATTTTTGGAAGCAAATTCCTGTGCACAAGTTGCTAAAATTTTTTGAAATTCGGAATGCTTAAGCTATTGTAATTTTTGGAAGGCATCCTTGGAAACTAGTTGTACAATAATTCTATATATTTTGGGACACTTATTTTTACACATGGAAGCTATCGTTTCTTGTGGAAAGACAATTGTTCTTAGAAGATGATCTTTATGTATAAAGGAATTGAAATTCATGAAAAAGTTCTACTGAAACCCCACTGCTTGGGTTATTTAAGGACTTCAAAGATAGAGTTTTAAGGAGAAAGAACACAGTTTAGTATAGGGAGAGAAGCAAGGGAGCAAGATAAGGATTTCGAGTTCTACAATCATGCATATCTCGGAGAGTTTTATTTCTATTTTCATTATGAACTAAATTCCTTTTTCTATAGCAATGATGTAGCCTTCCTTGATATTCATTATTAACAAAGATTGTTGGTTTATTAATTCAATATTATCTTATTTCATTTATTGTATATAATGTAATCATCTGATTTATCTAATTGTCTGATCACGTAAACCAATTATATAACTTAGCTTGATTATCTTGGAGTACATGGTTAAGGTAGATGTCATATGCTAAACCATATACTATGCTTTCTTGAATGAATGAGTAAATGGTTAAGGTAGACACCATATGCTAAACTATTCTACTTAGTTCATTAAAATTCTTCTAATCTTTATGAGTTTTTAATCTCAATTATACTATACGATATAGGTAATTGGAATAGGAGAAAATACTTGATTTAAACCCAGACGCCTAACACTAGTAATCATATAGTGGATAAAATGAACCTAAGATACTGAATTGATACCAACATCCCAACAATACTAAATATCATTGAGTGGTGAAGTCGGATCATCAGACTCTTACAACCTGAATTCTATTTTACAATACTCAATGTTATTATTTTATGTTATCTTATATTGCATTTTTATTTACTTAGTCTTTAATTTATCTTATTGATTTAGGATACCTTAGTTTTAGTAACTAGATATAATTGAATCAGTTTGACAGTTTTCTATAGGATAATGCTATGCAGTCATGCACGTGCGAGAAATTATAATTTGACCATTAAGTTTTTGGGGTTTTATCGGGGAACTGTTCTTAAATTGATTTGATTAATTTAGTTGTTGTAGTTTATTTTATTTAGGATTTGTTATTCTTTCTTTCATTCTTTTGTAGAACTGTGAATGCGTGGAAGACGATCACTGAATTCAGTTCTGTTGCCCTTAGATGATCACATTGATAAAGTAGAAATGCAGATAGAAATTATAAGTGAAGAAGACATTTAGATGACTGATAATGTGAAAAATTGAGTGGCTCAACATAATTAATAGCTTATGAAAGAGTTTACATGCCGAACGATTGGAATCTCACCTTTATACATTATTTTGAATGATAATGCTAGGAATTATGAGCTGAAGCATATACACTTTAACATGCTTCCTTCTTTTCATAGTGTAGCTATAGAGAATCCTTTAACATTCATAAGTGACTTCTATGCAACTATGCATACTTTTTCTTTGCAAGGTTTAACTAAGGACGAGATGTTTTCATGCGCATGAGATATTTTCCTTACACCTTGAAGGGTACAGCCCAAACATGGTTCATGACATTGGCTTCTGGATCACTGAATACATGGGATGCAGTATATAACAAGTTCATTACTAAATTTTATTCTCATGCTAAAACTGCAAAATTGAGAAGTAAGATCGCCATTTTTTCTCAAATTGATGGGGAAGCATTCCATGAGGCATGGGAGAGATTTAAGGCATTATTGATTTAATGCCCTCATCATAGATATCCTCTTTAATTGCTCAATAATTTTTCTATGATTGACTAACAGAACCATGCCAAGCCATAGTTAATACTATTGTAGGTAGAGCAAAGGGAGAAAAGACCCCGTAAGAGACATGATCTATACGAGATTCTTGGAGCAAACTCCTAATAGAAGAGTGTAAGAGGTACATCTAGAGGAATTTATGAGATCAACTCTAATATCGATCTTTCTATGCAGATGTTAGATATGGAAAAACAGGTGAAGCGATGTCTTCTATGATAGTGAACTTGAAGCAACCTATCCCTACTGAGGTTTGTTAAATTTGTGTTAATCCAGGACACTCACAGAATGTTTGCCCTTCCAATAAAAATTTTACAAGAGTTTCCGAGCAAGCAAATGTAATGAATTTCTATAACCAATGGCCATGTAATGATCCTTATTTAAATACTAACAATCCTGGTTGGAGGAATCATCTAAACGTTTCATGGAACAATAGCCATAATCAAAATCAAGCTAGAACTTCTTTTTAACCCAAGAAACACACTCTTGAGGAGACACTTCAGACTTTTCTCCAAGCAATTGAATCAAGATTTCAGAATATGGAGGCATTAATAAAGAAGATAGAAGCACAGTTGGGGCAAATTGCAGAAGCTATCTAGAGTCATACACCTGGAAAGTTGCCAAGTCAGTTGGAGCATTCAAAAGCAGTTGCAACATTAAGAAGTGGAAAGGTAATTGATAATAGGTGGAGAATTTGATGAATCTAAAGCTTTTGTAGGAACAGATGATAAAAAAAAGGCAAAGGAGGAAGTGCATTCATGGAAGGTTGTTTTTCCAATAGTTAACCCTTCAGTCAACTACAAGCCACTACTACCTTATGATCCACTAGTGCCTTTTCCAAGAAGATTGAGATAAAGAAAATTGGACAAATCATTTTTTGATATTTATGATATTCTTTTCAAAGTTAATGTTAACTTACCTTTGCTTAACATGATTAAGAATATGCTAGCTTATGTTACGTTTTTGAAGGAACTAACCTCAAGGAGGCGAAAGTATGAGCCTCATAAAAATATGATAGTTTTAGAAGCAGCCAACGCAGTTCTGCAAATGAATCTTTCTCCAAAGTTGAAGGATCTAGGTAGTTTTAATATCACAATCATTATTATAGGAATGAATGAGATAAAAGCTATGTTAGATTTAGGAGCAAGTATAAATCTAATGACTTATTCTATTTACTTGCAGCTTGGTTTGGGAGATTTGAAACCTATGACAATATCTCTATAACTTGCAGAAAGATCAGTAAAATATCCTAGAGGCATTATAGAAAATATATTAGTGCAGATTGATAAACTTATTATTCCTACAAATTTTGTTGTCCTTGATATAGAGAGAGAGGTGCCCATTCTTCTAGGGTGCCTATTAATAGTAACAGCTAGGACAATCATTAATGTACGGAATAGAAAACTGAAAATGACTATTTTAGATAAGACTGTAAAATTTTCTATTTATAATTCTCATTCATTACCTTCAGATCCTATAGATCATAGTCGTTGTTTTCAAATTAATGATTTAGACTTATTTATATCATCTACTTTTGTGCACCAAGAAACAAAAGACAAATTTGTATTGGTGCTTATAATTGAAGAATTCATTGAGGAGGATAAAGAAATAAAAGAGTTAAAAGAAGCTTTGAATAGTGCAAAAGAGGTCAGAAAAGATGAAGTACCAAGGAGGTGTTAATACATTTGAGTTCTAATTTGGGACCATCAATTGTCAAACCACCAAAACTAGAATTGAAGCAACCGCTATAGAACTTAAAATATGCATTTCTTGGTAGAAATGACACTCTTTCAGTTATAATTGTTGTTAACTTATCTATTAAAGAAGAGAATAAGTTGTTGAATGCATTAAGAGAGCACAAGGAAGCTATAGGCTGGACTTTAGCTGACATTAAAGAAATTAGCCTCACTATGTGCATGCATAAGATTTTGTTAGAGGATGATGCAAAGCCTTTTAGGAAGGCTTAAAGGAGACTTAATCCACATATGCAGGACACTATTAGAGCAGAGTAATCAAGTTGCTAGATGTAAGTATTATATACCCAATTTTTGACAACAATGGGTAAGTCTAGTTCATGTGGCATCAAAGAAATCTAGTATTCCTATTGTTAAGAATAATAATAATGAGTTGGTGCTAATAAGAATGACTATAGGATAACGGATGTGCATAGATTATAAAAAACTCAATGTAGCCACAAGAAAGGATCATTTTTCTCTTCCTTTCATTGATTAAATACTTGAACAATTGGCAGGTCATGCTTACTACTATTTTCTAAATATTTTTTAGGTTATAATCAACTTTCCGTTGCTCAAGAAGACCAGGAAAAGACAACCTTCACCTGCCCATTTGGAACTTTTACTTATTGGAGGATACCTTTTGGTTTATGCAATGCCCTGTAACCTTTCAGAAGTGTATGATGTCTATTTTTTCTGATATGATTGAAAGGTTTATACAAGTTTTTATGGATTATTTTTCTATCTTTGGTGATTCATTTGATGATTGCCTTGGTAACTTGATATTGCTGCTTAAAAAGTGTGTTAAAATGAATTTGACATTAAGTTGGGAGAAATGTCATTTCTTAGTTAAGTAGGGAATTGTGCTCGGATATATTATTTCAAGTAGAGGCATTAAAGTTGACAAGGCAAAGATTAATGTGATTGCTAAATTGCCCCCTCCCACTTCAGTCAAGGAAGTGAAGATTTTTGTTGGTTATGCAGGTTTCTATAGAAGGTTCATAAAAGACTTTTCAAAATTTTTTAAATCATTATGTAACTTGCTAGCTAAAGATGTGACTTTCTATTTTGATGATGAGTGCCTTGTTGCTTTCAATACCTTAAACGAGAAACTAACTTTTGCTCCTATTTTAGCACTCCTTATTGGTCAATTCCTTTTGAGCTTATGTGTGATGCATTTGACTTTGCTATCGGTGTTGTCTTAGGACAAATAATTACCTCATGTAATTCATTATACAAGTAGAACTTTGAATGAAACACAATTTAATTATTCCACCACTGAAAAAGAATTGCTTTCAATTATGTTCGCTTTGTAAAGGTTCCACTCATATCTGATTTGTTCGAAGGTAATTGTCTATTTCGATCATGCTGCATTGAAATATTTGCTGACTAAGAAGGCTGCCAAGCCGAGGTTGATCAAGTAGATATTATTGCTCCAATAATTTGACTTGACAATCAAGGTTAAGAAAGGTAGTGAAAATGTTATAGTTGATCATCTGTCCAGGTTAGTAGAAGGAATTGATTTTGAGCAGAAGACAAGTAATGAGAGAATTCCCATCAATGAGATTTTTCCTGATAAGCAACTGTTTTATGTAAAGAAAAGTGAACCTTGGTACACTGATATTGTTAATTATTTGGTTAAGGGAGTTTTTAATCCTATGTTGAATCCGTAGGGAAGGAGGAGGTTGCTGTCTGTAGTAAAATACTGCTTTTAGGATGATCCAATTTTGTTTAAAATATGTTCAGATCAGATACTTAAGGATGAACAATAAAGCATTTTAAAACATTGTCATACATTCAGCTATGGAGGGTATTTTAGTTGGAAGAAGACTGCGCTCAAAGTTTTCCAATCTGGTTATTATTGGCTAACTATTTTTAGGGATACTCATGCCTTTTATGCGAGGTTGATAGGTGCTAGAGAATAGGTAACATTGGTAAAAGAGATAAAATGCCACTCATAGGTAATCTTGTGGTTGAATTATTTGATATATGGGGCATTGATTTCATGGGCCCATTCCCACCAAAAAATGGGGACCTGTATATTTTGCTTGCTGTTGATTATGTGTCTAAGTGGATTGAGGCAATGACCACTAAAACTAATGATCCTAATGTTGTATTAAAATTTCTTAAAGATAAAATTTTTTCTAGGTTTGGTACTCTAAGAGCAATTATTAGTAATAGACGAACTCATTTTTGTAATAAGGTATTTGCAGCCTTGTTGAAAAAGTATAACATTACTCATCGAGTTGTAACACCTTATATTAACAACTTTTGGATAAGTTGAGGTAAGTAGCAGATAGATCAAAGCAATTTTGGAGAGGACAATGAACATCACAAGGAAAGATTGAGCAATGTGGTTGAATGATGCACTTTAGGTATATAGGACTGCATTCAAGACCCCAATAGGAATGAGTCCTTACAAACTTATTTTTGTAAAAGTATGTCATCTACTGGTAAAGTTAGAGCACAAAGCATATTGGACGATAAAGAAACTAAACTTTGATTATAGAAGGCAAGTGAAGAGAGAAAGCTTCAACTGAATGAACTAGAGGAGTTAATAGATGAAGCTTATAAGAATGCAAAGATTAATAAAGAGCGAATAAAGAGATATCATGATCAAATCATTCGCAAAAGATGCATTGAACTAAGAATGAAAGTTCTACTTTATTACTCACGTTTACATTTATTTTCAGAAAAATTGCAATCTAGGCAGGTTAGACCATTCTTAGTGACACAAGTGTTCTCACATTGAACTATGGAGTTAAAGAACTTGAAGACTGGAAACAAGTTCAAAGTCAATGGTCATCGAGTAAAGAGATATGTGAGGGATGACTTGCAAATGTAGTTGAATAAAATTGTTAGATTTCAAAATCTATGAAGGAGGAATTCGTCTTGCACAGACGTTAAATATAGCACTTCTTGGGAGGCAACCCAAGTTTCTAAACTTTCTTTATTTTCTTGGCATTTAGTTTAGTTAGTCATTTTATTTTCTCTATTAGGATAGTTTTTTTAAGTAGTGATTTGATGTTCCTATTGCAAAAGGAAGAAATTTATTTTTAGAATGAGCATAGAAGTTATAGAGAATTGTAGATGATGTTTCATATGTTATAACTGCTAGAAATTTGCAAAGGATGTTAAAGCAATTTCAGAAGGAGAGGACGAGAATGTACTTCATTCAAGGAAGCCCATGAACTTAAACTTTTGTCATTATTTCATATTAAGGACAATGTTGGGTTTAAGTTTGGGGGGGGGGGGGGGGGGGTCTTGGTGGTTTTACAGTT